>JAJKFI010000044.1:3367579-3382330 GCA_029204185.1 Lerista edwardsae | reverse complement strand
CCGGACTGGGAGCGGGAAGCCCTCCCACATGGGAGGAGCCAAGATCTGTGGATCCGACCCTGTCTATCGTGTGGAGGGCATACCCAGCTGTTCAGAGTGCTTTCCCCTTTCCTCATCCCAGAGAATTACGTCTCCACCACATTTCAATAGCATTACATTTATTCGGATGCAACTTGCTTCCAAGTCACTGTGCTTAGAATTGCGCCACGTTTGCTCGTGGTAACCACAACTGCATTGCCTGGGAATTTTTGGTGCCTCATCCCTGACCTCCCTTAGTGCTGCTGCAGTCAAGAGCCTGCCATACAATCAAGGCTTTTCTGGCAGGCTGTGGCTAAATCTTCTCTTTAGAAACAGAGTTAGATCACTGGATCACAATCCCTATTTTAGTCATGTCAAGATTCCCATGAGTGCTACAAGACAACATTTCCAGCATCAGAAAGATAGAATGAAGACAGACATTTTTTTGCAAAGGGAGGAAAGAAATTCAGATGGTAACTGGGTATCGCCATTTACAGAGGAGGTGGAAAAGAAGCTGATCTATTTTAAGGGCAAGCAAAACTGGCATATGCTTCCTTGCTAATAAGCTTGAATTCTCCTTATAACTGCTATTCGCACAGGGACGGGTAGTTTTGGATTTTATGAGCCCCGGCAGCTTCTAGTTTGGGAATAAGAAATCATTTCTCAGAAAAAGAAATGTTTTCCCCCAAGCTCATGAAAGCTGCCAAATATTTCCCAAGGCAGGTGTTGTGTTGAATACTCAGAAAGAAGGATGGGTGAAAAAGAGGAGCCCTCTGAGATCACACCATATTAGAAACAATACCGCAAGTCGGAGAAAGAGGGAGGCAGATCCCTCCAGTTACAGCTGAGGAGAGTTTTGCACTCAGATATAGGTATGTTAAAAGAGGGGCAAGGGAGACAGAACTACAATTACAATTAGCATACTGGCCTGCTGCTTATTTAAAGTTGTGAGATCCAACAACGCATACATTTATTAACTCATTCTCTGCTAACTTGCTTTTCCCCTCTGTACCTCAATAGGTAGGGGCGTGGGGATTTTTTGGTGATTTTTTCCAAAATTTCTTGATTAAAATAGCAAATTCCGGTATTGTGTGTTTGTATTCTACACTTGGAATAACCATTCCAAGTTCTCATTTCTATAAATTTTAAATGCTTTTAAAGCGTACTAGACAGATGATATAGTGTCAGCAGACGCAGTTCCAGTATTATTTCTAATTGCGAAAAATAATCTATTTTGGAGCATAATTCTAAATTGTGCTGGAATGGCAAGGCGGCCGGGCTTACGCCATGTGTAGCACACCTTTGGCGCACTGGGGAGCCTCCCCAGGGCAAGGGCATGTTCGCGCCCTTGCCCGCTCCAGCCTCCCCATGCGTTTCCTCAGATCTTTTCCATGCATTTCTGAGGAGGTCATGTGGTCCAAATCGGGGCCGTGTGGCCTCGGGATGGAGCCGTGGATGCTGCCTAATGGCCATGTCCCAACCCCTCCCCAGGCAGGCATCCCCACCACCCACCCTCCCTCCCTCCCTTCCTCCCTCCTCCAAGAACCACCCTTGCGCCAGCCAAGTTAGCATCAACCCAAGCACTCGAGTGCCGCTGCAGGGTGCCCATCTTTTATGCTCCCTTTTCAGTCCTCCCAAGTGCACCACTTCTTTTTGGCTTCTCTGCCCACAGCTCATGGCACAAACATCGGTGATGCCCTCTTCACCACCACCCCAGGCCGCTCTGCATTACCCCCGTTTTCCTCACTGCACAAGTCTCCCTGCATCTTCAACCTCAAGCAGAAGATTTAGCCGAGAGGGTTAATGCCTCCGTTTGCCCAAAGATAGCACCTGAAGATCTCAAGGTCGTGAGCTCGGGACTGCAGGAAGTCTCTGAGAGCGGCAGACCTTGCAGCTGCGGCTGATTAGAAGCTGAGCTTCAGCTGCCTCGTGGGAGGAGGAGTGTGCTGAAGGTGTGAGCAGGGAAGCATCAGCCAGCAGAAGACAGACGGGTGGCTAAAGAAAGAAGGCTAAATCCAGAAAGGAAGATCTGAATGTGTGTAGTTCTTGAAAGACAGAACATTTCTGTAAATTGTAAAAACCTTCGGGTTTATGAAAAGTCTGCCTATGTAAACCGCCTTGAGTTGTAATCACTAGAGAAATCTAGTGATCTTAAGAAAGGCGGTATATAAATACATGTATTATTATTATTATTATTCCCATTTTTCATCCATCAGCCTTTTTCTCCCTTGCCCCACCATTTTGCTTCCCAGGAGGAGACACATGAAACTAACCTATGGGATCTGTGTGGGCTGAAGGAATCAACCTTGACTAGGGCTGGAGATGCTACGGACACTCTGATATAATCCCCTCAGTGAAGTGAGTGGCAAAAAGAGAGACACTCTGCACCTCCCGTTTCCTACATCTCTGTACAATACGGCATAGAAATTGTCATGGGTTTGGGCACGCACATGCAATTTATGTACTTGGTGAGCAGAACACTTCCCTTTACATCTCTCAGGCAGGAAAAACAGAAGTTATATTTTGTCACAGAACAGCAGGATCTGCAAGGCACTAGCCCTTCCTGTTAGTTATACTAAATAAACATTGTAGACTCTGTCAGACGGCTGCTTCAGCGACTGCACTGGCTCCTCAATCATTTCCAGGCCCAATTCAAGGTGCTGGCATTGACCTTTAAAGCCTCTGACCTTCATGGCTTGGGCCTAGGCTACCTGAGGGACCACCTTCTCCCATATATTCCGGCCCGCCCTCTTAGGTAATCTGAGGCAGACTTCCTGTGAGTGCCACCTTTCTACCAAAAAAAGTAGAGGGATGGCGGCAGATGGGTGAGCCTTCTCGGTTGTGGCACCGCCAATTATGGAACTCACTACTCCCTCCCTCGTGACTTTTCAGCGAAGCCTCAAAACATTTTTGTTTCGTGTGCCGTTTAGGTGGCGGGTTCCGGCCCTTGCAGTGGATACCTGAGACTGTGGATACTGGAGACGCCTTTTAAAAAGGTATGGCAACATCAGTAGCTTTGCTGCAACAAGGTAAAAAAAATGTTTAATGTTCCCCTATCTTTTTAAAGCGATGGTTTTCCCAGTAGCCATGTATGGCTGTGAGAGCTGGACCATAAGAAAGGCAGAGCGTCGAAGAATCGATGCTTTTGAATTATGGTGTTGGAGAAGACTCTTGAGAGTCCCCTGGACCGCAAGGAGATCCAATCGGTCCATCCTACAGGAAGTCAAGCCTGATTGCTCCCTGGAAGGACAAATCCTGAAGCTGAAGCTCAAGTACTTTGGCCACCTGATGAGA
The DNA here is from genome assembly GCA_029204185.1 of Lerista edwardsae. Classification (NCBI taxonomy): domain Eukaryota; kingdom Metazoa; phylum Chordata; class Lepidosauria; order Squamata; family Scincidae; genus Lerista; species Lerista edwardsae. The sequence continues at coordinate 3,379,018 of JAJKFI010000044.1, read as the reverse complement.
AGAGAGGACTCTTTAGAAAAGACCCTCATGCTGGAAAAGATGGAAGGCAAAAGGAGGAGGGGGCGGCAGAGGATGAGATGATTAGATAGTGTCACCGAAGCAATGAATATGAAATTGGGCGAACTCAGGAAGCTAGTGGAGGACAGGGAGGCCTGGCGTGCTGTGGTCCAGGGGGTCGCGAAGAGTCGGACACGACTTAGCGACTGAACAACAACAACAACAATCTTTTTAACAGGAGTCCCAATACCCATGGTATCTGTGGATAACTGAGACTGTAGAAACCAAATCAGTGGATACCGGGGCAGGTCTGAATTCATCTCCACTCTTTCAGGTAGCTGTGAGGGGAAAAGTGTTAAAATCTCCTTCCTGCTGTTCCCAATCTGAATCAGGGCCCATCATGACTATTATCTCCTGCAGAAAAATCAAACATCTAACCTCCCAGTCGTGCAATGTGCATTGTTGACTCTAGCCCCTCCTTGGTCCTAACAAATGCATTTCTGTACTGCAGCTGCCATTGCCTGTCTGGCTCCCCTTCTCTCGCCCGGGTTCCTGCCATTCTCCGGTACCCTCCCCATAGAAGCATCCAGGAATGCCAGAAGCTCAAATCAGGACCACACACCTGAGGGCTTTTGCCAGTGGAAGGGATAAGTTGAAATGCTGTCAAGGAAATGTGGGAGTGGGGAGTGGGGGAATAAGTAATCGACATTATGAACCTAGGAATTAAACAGCTTTGAAAAAGAGCTTCTGTACCACGGAGAGTGGATGTGTGCATCGCTCCAAACAAAGCATTTCCACAAAAATCTCTTTGCAGCCGTTGCCAGAGAGATGACACCCTGACGGAAAAAATGTATGAATGGGTTCCAGGCTGATCCTCTGTGTAAAGTCAAAAGCTGAGCCAAACCCCAATACAAACAGCTCTCTACAGTTACCATTACATCTACCTACCAGTATGCAGGGCTGGCTGGCTGCCACCCCAGATTTAGCCTTTGCCTTTCGGCAGCAGAACACACTCACATGCCTGTCCGCAGTTCCTGTGCCTTCCTCTCCTGTTTTGTGACAACTCATCCTCTGCAAAACTGTGGGCACAATCTGAGCCAGCTTTCCAGCACTGACATAGCTGCGCCAATGGGGCATGTTTTGCATTTGGCAGCGGAATTGTAGTCAGGCCTCCTCACCGCAAAGCTGCAATGCCCTTACTCGGGTGCTGGAAAGTGGGTTCGGATTGTGCCTTATATCTGCGACCTCCATCTGCGGCTGCATCTTTTACTGCACTGAGGGCACAATACTAACCTGCCCTTGTGCCAGACAAGCGTTCTTGCACCGGGCCAGAGCTGTTGCAAACATGCCACAAGGCGCGTCTGCGCTGTGGATTCAGTCGCTGGGCCGGTGCAAGCAGCAGTGCCGGTTCACCGTTGCCACTGCGCCTGTAAGCTGCACCTGCCGAGTGCTGGCCTAGCTCTGCTGGCGCAGGGCGGGCCGAGGGCATGCCCAGAGGCGGGAGGGGGTGTAACGGCCAGCGTTAGGCCTAGTTGCTGCCTCCCATGATCTAAGATCTAGCTACTGTCTCACGTCTCGCAGAGGTGGGGGAGCTGCCCACTGAGCCGTTCTCGTGAGAAGCAAGAGAAGTTGGACTCAAAACAAAGACACTGCCGTCCTTGGGTGATGTTCTGAGAAGGGGGCGATAAGATGCCGTCTGCTTCAAAGCCCTGAATTATGTTTATGTTTTATATACCAATTAAGCTAGATACCCTCCACCCTAATGAGGGAACATCTTCTGTCCACCTCCTCATTGGCACGGGAATGTTACATTATCTTTGGCACCTAACTGATAAGATGTTCCTTATCTGTCACAGGTGCATGACAAGAGGTCTCCTAATGAAGGGAACATCTCCCACTTGTTGCGATGGCAGGTCTTTTAATGATATCACTGTGCTGTCAAATACTTTGTTTTTGCCAATTAGCACTGATTCCTTGATAAGCAAGCACCTAGCCCTGGGGTCAGCAACCTATCATTCTGGAGCCACATGTGGCTCTTTTAGCCATCTGCTGCGGCTCCAGAGTCCGGGTGAAAGTAGCAAAGGAGGCTCCCAGCATTGGCTGCGACCGCGGGCTTGCTCTCCCTCCCGGTAGGCTGCACTGTGCTCAGGGCTGCAGGTTGGGAATCACCCCCTTTTCTCCCCTTCCCTCCAAGCACCCCGAGCCGGGAGCTGCTACCGAGAGCGCCTCTCCGCTCGGCACCAGTCCTGCGCTGCATGCTGCTCCGGGAAGCGGGGAGAGCGTGCTGGCGGCGGCGGCGACTGGGCTCCCGCTTGGTCTGTGGATAGCCTTGTGCAGAAGGCAACCCGCGAAGCTCCAGAGCTGATCCGCCGGCTGGAAGGGTGCGTGGCTTTTTGTGTTGACTGTTCCATGTGTTTGCATTGCTTTGCACGCACTGCTGGGATGGAGCGTGGCGGGGGGTGGCGGCGTGCAGCAGAGAGCCGGTGGGGAAAACTTTCTGGCTCGCTCTCGGTCGGGTTGCAAAGCTGCCCCTGGTTTTGCACGCGTTGGGGCAGCTCCCGCTTACAAGCACGGAAAGCGCTGGATCTCGCAGTTGTGTGTATGTGTCCCCCGTTTTCCAGGATCTTTTGCCCGGTCCCTCTTTCTGCAACATGGAGGGATTGTTTGCATCGATGGCGTGCAAGTTGCAAAAGTTCCTGTGCATGAGCCTGGAATCCCTCTTTTGCAAACCTAAAAATAAAAAATCCTCCACCGTTTTGAAAAAACAACAACACACCCCATAGTGGCAGCAGTTGCACGGGCAGCTGCTCGGCTCGGCTCGGCTCTGGGGTCTGCCCTGCCCGCCCATCCTGCTGCTGCTTGTTGCATGTGCTCTTTGCAAACGGGCAATCCGCCGCGTTGCCCTGCAAGGTGCAGCATGGTGGCTGGTTTTTGTTCTGCCGTTCGTTTTTTTACGCGCGATTGGAAGGCTGTGGAGGATTGGCAGCAGGGTTGGGGGTGGGGAGAGAGAAAGCTGGAGACAGCGAATGACGAATGTCGAGACCCGATTTTCAGCCGCGATCGCTCATAAGAACATAAGAAGAGCCCTGCTGGATCAGGCCAAAGGCCCATCTAGTCCAGCTTCCTGTATCTCACAGCAGCCCACCAGGTGCCCCAGGGAGGCATGAGACAACAAAATTCTTGCATCCTGTTGCCACTCCCTATAGTTTTTTTATACATAGCATAAAGGTAAAAAAAAACCTCTGCAGTATTATCTTCATTTTAGATGTCAAAAGGGTTTTGTGGCTCCCGAGGTTTTCTTTTCTCCAGAAAATGGGTCCAAATGGCTCTTGGAGTATTTAAGGTTGCCTACCCCTGACCTAGCCTATACAAATGGGACGTGGTGGCGCAGCAAGTTAATCCGCTGTTGCTGGGCTTTCGACCGCAAGGTTGGGAGTTTGACACTGCGTGACGGAGTGAGCTCCCGTTGCTTGTCTCAGCTCCTGCCAACCTAGCAGTTTGAAAGCACCTAAAATGCAAATAGATAAATAGGGACCACTTCGGTGGGAAGGTAACAGCGTTCCGTGGAGTCATGCCGGCCACATGACCACGGAAGCATGTCCTCGGACAAAAACGCCGGCTCTACAGGCTTTGAAACGGAGATGAGCACCGCCCCCTACAGTCGGTCACGACTAGACCATTCGGTCGTGGGGAAACCTTTACCTTTACCTAGCCTATACAAGCTTGTTGTAATTTAGGTTTAACTGTGACGTGACTTCGGACGCCAGTAGGCCGCAGTATCGCTCCAGGCCACCTGGTAACACTTAGTAGGTTTTGCTTTGCTTGATGATATGATGTTCTAGACGTAGGAGAAATAAAGTGCCTTTGTATCCTGACTCTGAACTGAGCATATTCCTTCCTCTGACATCCAAAAACAACCCATGGCCTGTGGCTCGAGCTGCCCAGCTAGAGCACAGGGCGGCGCTGGGGTCAGAAATGGGGGCAGAGACAGGACACGGCCATTGGGCCATATCCAAACCCCTGTCCCGGGACTGGGCGGCCCCTGGCCATGTGGACTTGCGCCTGCTCTTTTGCAGGTGCAGATCTGAGCACCCCCATAGGGCTGCCTCGGGCTTAATGTTGTTGGGATGCAGTGCAGGTGAGCTGGCCTGCCTATTCCAGTGCAGGTTAGGATTGCGCACTAAGGTGAGCTGCGGGCCCAGCCCAATGTACTGGCACTCCTGTAATTGCCATGTCTCCGTTCCTCCCTGTGAATGGCTGCAGACATTTAACTATGACCCCAAAAAGGCTCCTTCCACCTGTGGGTCTTGGGAAAAGTTGAGAGCTGCACATACTGCCTGAGCTGAATGAGCGTTCTGTGAATGTAAAGAAGAATGTAAATCTTGCAATGAGGAGGAGGTATAAACAGCTTCCCTACCCCAGTCCACATGAGACTTAAACATGACAATAGAAGAACAAGCTTGGTATGGGGAGGATGTTCAAGTCATCTTTTCTGGGTCTCCTGATGGCTGAAGTGCTCTCATCCTAAAAGAGCCCTGGTCGTGCAAGTTTGTTCCTGCTCCTCTGATGGCCATTGGCTTATCTGCTGTGACATACAGAAGCTTGCCAAGCTTGGCCTGGGAAAAGCTTCACGCTTTTGAAATATTTGAATCTGAATGTGGAGATCTGTGAGCAAACCTATGAGCACGCTACATGAAACAAAACCCTCCAGCTGTGTCGATACGCCCTGGGCTTTTTTTGTAATGACACCTTCAGAGTACAGATCACACAGATACGGAAATGAAGAGACAGGCTAATGTATGCCATGGAGGCTGCATTACATATAATGCAGTTCTTGGACGGATGTCAAACAAGCAGTTTATTGCATGCTAATATTAGCACCAGAAATAACGTGTCACTTAGGCACTAAGAAGAAGAAAAAGAAAGGACAAGAATAGCCCTGATATTAATGCCTTCAGCATTTGGTGAGTATAGCTATGATGAGATTAAGCCATGTGACCAAAACTGCATATAGTCGCTGTTCAAAAACTCAAAAAAAGGACATAAATCAGAACCCACCCCAAATAAATAATGTTTATCTGTCAGACAAGCTTCCCCCTTGGACTTTCAGACTATTTAGCTACAGTAACAGGAACAAAGAACTGAAATTCACAGTTCTATTGTTGCTAGCTAAAAACATTTTGTTTAAGAAAGGCAGCATCAAAAACATTTAAAGGATGATACAGAAATTGAGAAGATGTCAGAACTCAGGAATGTCTTTCTTACTGATCCATATCTGTACATTCAAAAATTTATAAGCTCATCAGCACACGGAAGAACTGTAAGATTAGGGCGGCAATCCTGTGCACACTTTCCTGGGAGTAAACCTCACTGTATGGAACTTACTTTTGAAGAAATATGCTTCGGACTGTGCTGAACAGGTAATGCTGTAACTTTCCTGGAGCAGTACTTTGACCTCAAAACCTTCTGTACCTTTAACGGCTGCGTGACAAGAAGAAATTTGACAGATGGTGCTCTTCCTGGCAGAGACACCAGGTTACAGGAGGTTTGCTTAACCAAAGCAACAACTCTTTGCTGGAACATGCCCTGGGCTATGGTGAGGCTTTGCTAAGGTCTGATCAAAGTTTGGCCGGCATGACTATATGCCATAGTGCACGGAACGCCGTTACCTTCCCACCAAAGTGGTACCCATTTATCTACTTGCATTTTTAGGTGCTTTCAAACTGCTAGGTTGGCAGGAGCTGGGACAAGCAACGGGAGCTCACTCCGTCGTGCAGTCTTGAACTCCCAACCTTCCAGTCAGAAAGCCGAGCAGCAGCGGTCTAAACCACTGCGCCACCACGTCCCTGATAGACTAGGTCTTAGCTCAAAGTTAATGACCCTCTCTAGAGAAGTGATACATTTCTGATTATTTTGCTGTCACTTTTATTTCACTCAAAATCAAATCAATAATATTTATATATCGCTTTTCAACACAAAGTTCACAAAGCAGTTTATATTATGGGCAAATAGTATCATAAAGGTAAATGGTTCCCTGTCCCAAAAGGGCTCACAATCTTAAAAAATGCAGACCACCACCAGCAACAGCCACCAGAAAAGACACTGCACAGGGGCAAATAGGGACAATTACTCTCCCCCAGCTAAGTATAAGAGGCGCACCCTTGAAAAAGTGCCTCTTGCCCAGTTAGCAGGAAGTGTTTATTATTTGTGAAGGTGGATAAGAAAGTAAAAACAGGAACATAGTGGATCAGTAACAATTTTATGATATACAAACATCTACTTGCACATAACTGTTTCCTGTCAAGTCAATAAAAAGAGTAATGAGGTCAAATTCCTCCCCCCTTCACAAAGAAAAAATGGAGTTTCCAGCAGTTTGGGGGACATGAAATTCAGGGGTGCAGAATTATCCAGTGCTTGTCCTGATGGTTGTCATGTTTTCACCCACAATCCCCTCTCTGAGCATTATTTGTGGGTAGCACAGTGTTGTAAGTTGGTTCCACCCCAGCATACCTGCAATGTTCTTGATGCTTCTCTGTTTTTCAGATGGAAAGCACAGATTCGCGTCTTTAAACAATTTCGTTTCAACTGACTATCCCTAAAATATATACTCAGTAGATTCAAAGCCTCAGTCAGTCTTTCCTCAACAGCTCGAAAGTTGCATTCTGCGTGGCGATTGCCAGGTCGTCAGCATAAATAAAACTTCTGGTAGCTTCTGGCAGCGGTTGGTCATTAGTATATATATTAAACAGCAAGGGGGCTAGCACACTGCCCTGTGGCAGTCCATTTCTTTGGATTCTCCATCAGCTGTGTTGTCCCCGAAAATCTACAAAACAATCTACAATTTTCTAATAGGCAGCCTATTATTTTTGTAAATGTAAAATCTTTTAAAGGTGGTAGACCTTCTTCAACAGGGCAGCATGATTAACCGTATCACAGGCTGCGGTGAGATCTATAAACACCACTCCTGTAATTTCCTTTAGTTCAAAACCATCCTCAATATATTGTGTTAAATTAGGATTTGAGCTCAACAATTTCTACCAGTTCTAAAGCCTGCTTGCTGTGTAGTGGTATAAGCAGGGGGTCTACTATCTCACTCAGTCAATTCAGGATTAGACATTCAAATATTTTATATAGATGGCTAAGGAAAGAGATGGGCCTATAGCTTTTTGGACTGTCTGGTGGCTTTCCAGCACTGCCAATGAGGCATGTTCTGCATCCTGCAGTGGAGTAGTAGTCATGGAGGCTTCCTTAAGATAGAGGAATGTTTGTTCCCTTACCCCAGAGCCACATTGCCCTTACCCCAGAGGTGGAAAGTTGGCTAAGATTGCGCCCTCATTCATTCATTCATTCATTCATTCATTCATTCATTCATTCATTCATGAAGCACCCTTCAATCTTCTAAAAACATTACAGAACAACCTGCCCCATGGTTGTGTCTGCTTATTAAGGCCCCTCATGCTGGCAGAACTAGCATTCCAGCAGAGCAAGGTCCTTCATGATGTAGGGGTCCTCCTGGAAACTACAGGAGCGAAGGGAAGGACATCCCGGGGGTCCTCTGCAAATTCCTCCTGCTCTTCTGGGGGAGCAGAGGGCTCAAGGCAGGGGGTGACTCTGGCTCCTTCCACGGATCAGGGCCACCCTCAGACTCAAGAGTCCACAAGCCTCACTGCAGCAACTATGCCTATGGGAGTCTTGAGCTAAGATTCTAACTGTGCAATTGTATTCTTTACAACCAACCATGGTTTTAGCCACATGGTTTTGGTCAGCAAGAAAATGGGCTGCTAAACGTGCTTCCTCTAATTGGGAAAGACGATCTGCTAATTCCCTCTCACTTACTTCTGCTCTCCTTTTACATCTTTCACATCTTTTAACAGGGCCTGATTTCTTTTTACTTCTAAAAGGGCCTCATCATAATCTTTCATTAAGCTCTTCTATCCGAGACTGAAGATCCATACACAATCCCCAAGGAAACCAAGAAGCACATGCATCCTTTTTACTTTTTCCACAGCTTTAATCCTGACACAATATTCCCCCAATATTTCCTCAACTGAGAAGAGAGGTTGATTTGTTTTAAAACAGCCAGGTTTCTATGGACAGTGGCCTTTGGCAAAATCCTTCTCTCCCGTTTAAAAGAATATTCTTTCCTCATCAGGGAACTCATGAGTTCAGGCATTCTGGCTTCTGCCACTGCTACGTAGGTCCCAAACTCTGTTTCTGCCAACTACAACATACACAATGTGGGGTTGGGCCCTGCCCCTAAACTAAATGCTTTCGGTATATGGGCACCCTCAAGCTAAACACAGTGTCTTTTATTTGGCCCAGCAGAAAAACAGCATGAGGCCAGAGGCTTTAAAGAGCAGACCCAGAAACAAACTAATTCTTAGGCAAACAGCTAGCTCTCAAAGGCAGAATTGCCAAAAGCACAACTTCACAGCTCACAAGCACTGGCGTACATCATCCACAAATGCCTATGTTCACTTCTCCTAGCTTCTGCACTATCACATTATTTCACGGTTCCCACAATTTCCCAATTGTCCCCACAGACATACTGAAGGAAAGTGGCGGCCTTAGGGTGGACACGATGAGTGACCTTTAGGTTCGTTCAAATGAAGATGCAGAGACTTGTTCTAAACAGAACTTTGTATTTAGAACGTATTTACATAGAACAGCTTCAAAGAAATCACACTCAGCTCTCTATCTCTCTCTCCACACATCTAACAGCAAAGACAGCTCCTCACACACTCACACAGACTCACTGACATCCAGTCCAGTTCAAGCCCGTACATAATTGCAACATTGACCTGTACATATCACATGACCAGGTTCCCGCCTAAAACTCAGTTGCAAACTCATTTCAACTTGCAAATTAAATATAGTGCTCTAAAATATATCCCAACACCCCTCCAAATTTCAAGTTGAAATGGCATACATATATATTCATTATATACAATACATTACACACAGCACATTTAAACTTTATACATCATCTGACATTCCCAGCAACTTGCACATGACATTGTGCCTAACTGTTGCAAATGTCCTTGTCATGATGTCAGCCTTGTCCTGACTTGTGCTGCAAATTACCATCACCCAAAGCCTTCTGCTTGGACACCCACCTGAAATCAATTACCTTCTTCTCAGGTGGTAACTGGCATCTCTCAAACATTTTATCACCTATGGCAGCTCTCCATCTTAGCTGCTCTGTTTGCTCATCTTTATTTTCCTGGCTATTTACAATTACAGGAAGATTCAAATTGTCTTTCTCCTCATCCAGATTCTGTGCCTCACTGTTAGACTCAGCCCTTTGCTTTGTTAATACTGGCTGCTGTGTCTGAGCATCAGAACCTTCTGGCAAATGCACAGGAGAATCCTTTACCCTTTCACTTTTCTTGCTTACAGGGTATGCAACAGGTTTAGTAATTTTGCAAGTTGCACAGTCCAAATAATTGTTGCACTCTTTCAATTTTAAACCCTGTGCACTCTCAATTGTTCTTTTCAGTGCTGCAAACCCAGAATGTCCCAGTCTCCTATGTAGCAAATGGATACAATTATCATGCTCAGGGGTGTTTGCAAACACATTCATACACTCCTGATTTGCATTGCCCTTTGAAACATCTTGCAGCATGTATAAGTTCTCATTTTCACACACATGCACACACACATCATTGCCTTTCATAATGCTGCAAACATTATCTTCAAACTGTACTTTAAAACCTTGTTTGCAAAGGCAAGAAACGCTTAATAGATTGTGTTGTAGGTCAGGAACACAAAGGACTTCTTTTACAGACTCACCCAGAGAAGGTATAAAAATTTCTCCCTTGCCCTTCACTGAGGTGCACACACCATTAGCCAAACTGACATGGGCTTTTGGTGTAGGCACCAGCTCAGTGAACAAAGCAGGGTCTACTGCAACATGCTGGCTAGCACCAGAGTCCACTAGCCAAGTCTGTTGTTCACTGTCTTGGGTCATCTTGACCACAGAGACTTTCCCTTCTTCCTTGCCCCTCCATGAGTCCGGTCCTTTCTTCCTTTGGAGTCTTTCTTGTGTGCAGTCACGTTGCAAATGTCTTTCGGATCCACATCTGAAGCACCTTTTGATGAATTGCACGTTTGAGCTCTTCTTTTCAGTGCTCTGGATCCTGCTTGCTGCTGGGCTGCTGCTGCTGGCTCTAATTTTTAAATTCTCTGACCTTTTCTCCTCTTCCTCCAACAAACGCCCGGTCAGGAACGCCACGGTCATTTCACTCTCTGCAATTGCCTCTAGAGTGAGCACAAAAGTATCATAACTTGAGTCCAGAGAGCTCAGCAAAATACAAGCCCTTTGTGGCTCAGGAAAGTCCATTCCTTTCTCCTCCAGCTCTTGAAATGTCTTCCTCATAAACTGGAGGTGGTCTTTCATGCTGCCTCCAGGTTGAAGTCTTGCTCTGTACAACTTTCTGGACAACATAATCTTTGAACTCATTGTGTCCCTCACGTACAGGCTTCTCAAAGTCCTCCAACACTCATGGGCTGTCTTTATCTTTCTCACGTGCACCAGTTGGTCATCTTCCAGGGACAGTATCAACGTGGCCAGAGCCCTCTCATCCAGTCTGGACTTTGCCTCGTCATACTCATCTGGAGGGTCTTGGACGATGGTCCACAGCTGTTCCCGACGCAGGAACATTTCCATCTTGGTGCTCCAGGCCATGTAGTTGTTCCCTGACAGACGGGTCAAGGGAAAACTCGCCATGCTGACGTTGGTCTGCATGCTGACCTCACCAGATGCTTCTTCCTCGTCACAGCTTCCTCCAACCTGGAACTGGTCACTTCTGGTCAACTCAATGTCCTTCTAACGGCCTGCTGGGCCCATAACCAGAAGGAAAGTGGCGGCCTTAGGGTGGACACGATGAGTGACCTTTAGGTTCGTTCAAATGAAGATGCAGAGACTTGTTCTAAACAGAACTTTGTATTTAGAACGTATTTACATAGAACAGCTTCAAAGAAATCACACTCAGCTCTCTATCTCTCTCTCCACACATCTAACAGCAAAGACAGCTCCTCACACACTCACACAGACTCACTGACATCCAGTCCAGTTCAAGCCCGTACATAATTGCAACATTGACCTGTACATATCACATGACCAGGTTCCCGCCTAAAACTCAGTTGCAAACTCATTTCAACTTGCAAATTAAATATAGTGCTCTAAAATATATCCCAACACATACGCTCAAGGGAGAGCAAAAGGGAGGAAAGCAAGGGGAGGAAAAAGTCCGTCTCAGGTCCCGCCAGAGGTTGAACAAGCAGTTTGAAGGAATGCCCACACCCAAGCAAACGTGCCCTGCCCAGCGTTCTCCACCAGTCTGTTGCCGACACTGCTTAATCACACGCACACATGTGTCCTACAAGTGTCACACACACACACACACACACACACACACACACACACACACACACACACAC
>JAJKFI010000044.1:3338069-3367569 GCA_029204185.1 Lerista edwardsae | reverse complement strand
CACACACACACACACACACACACACACACACACACACACACACACACGGTATTTTGTGTTGAAGAGCTTTAGCAGGAGTTTGCTGGAGAAGGTGACTGGGTAGGTCTAGATTTCCTCCTTAGTCAGCCAGCAAAGGAGGCACTTTAGTAGGAAGTCCTGAAATAGGCATAGCACACAAGAATTGGGGGGGGGAGAAAGATAGCGCTATGATGAGGATCCAAAACAGGAGGAGATATTACCAAATCCTATTTGGCTGGGGTGGGAGGGTTGAGTGTGAAGTCCTTTCTGAGCAGCAAGACAGGCCAAAAATAGAGACGAAACCTCCAAACCTCCAAGCATAGGCATATTTGCAGGGGAAAAGATAGCTCAGTTCTACAAAGAGAGAAACCTGAAAGATCTCTTGTATTGCTCAAGAGAGAGATAACTTAGCTCTGCCAGCTTCCAAGCAGGAGAAATTATAAGCCTATTTTACAAAACAAGAATTTGGGGGTGGACAAAGGAGTTTTGGTGAACTTCCTCAACTTGATTGGGCTGAGTGGACTCTTAATCGCTCACTTGTCAGAAGATTCCAACCGAACAATAGGTGTGGCAGGGTGTCTGTCACCTTATTCTCAAATTGGGAGGCTTCTTGGCTCAAAGTCTGGGGGAGAAAAAAAAAAAAAACTACCCAACTGAGCAATTGAAGCTTCCTTTAATATTCAGACAGGACTTGCAATGCACAGCAATTATTAGAATGGAACATCTGAAACTGCTTCACAAGTCCAGGGGCATCCAAATATCCCAGGTCTTCAAAACTTGATACCCTGGAATTAGCATATTTTCAAGGCTCACTTGTGTGACCTCGTCTCTTTCGCAGGGCGGGGAGCCTATTTAACTCCCTGGATGAAATCCAAAATGGAGTCAGAGCGGTACACATGTTCGGGTAGGAAAGGGTGACGATAACAACACCTCTCAGCCACTGCCACCAATGGTAAGGTTGCACGTTATAATGTGGCAGGGGGTACATATTTCTACTGCAACTTTCAGGAAAAAAGCTTCCAAAAGCAACTAATAAAAAATTCAACAACATGTAGTTTAAAACAAAATATTTCAACATTCCAAACACAACAAAACAGTAGCAAGTGCAGAAAAAACAACAAATCACTTGTCCATTCAACACTTGGGAGAATAAAAAGCTTTATCCCAGCATCAAAAAGCTAGTACAATAGGTGTCCGTCCAGTGCTAAAACCAGGGTGCCGGTGCTAAGAAGACCCCATCTTCAGCCATCAGGGGGTGACACCTGAAGCAGGTTCTCCAAAACAGGTCCTACTGAGACGGCAGAGTCACAGGAGAATAGGCAGATACCCCAAGCTTTACTGGACAAAGAAAGCCCTGTTAATGCTCTCCAGTAACACACTAGAAGCTAGTGAAGCTAGAAGCTCCAAGTTGGGGGAATGGGCACCCAAATGGCAGATGCGTTTCAACATAGACAAGTGTAAAGTGATGCACATTGGGGCAAAAAAACAAAACTTCACCTATAGGCTTATGGGTTCTGAGCTGTCTGTGACAGCTCAAGAGAGAGATCTTGGGGTGCTGGTGGACAATTCAATGAAGGTTTCGACCCAGTGTGCAGCAGCAATTAAGAAGGCCAATTCCATGCTTGGGGTAATTAAAAAAGGGGCTGAGAATAAAACAGCCAATATTATCATGCCATTGTACAAATCGATGGTAAGGCCACACCTGGAATATTGTGTGCAGTTCTGGTTGCCGCACCTCAAAAAGGACATCGTGGAGCTGGAAAAGGTGCAGAAGAGAGCGACAAAAATGATTACAGGGCTGGGGCACCTCCCTTATGAAGATAGACTGCAGTGTTTGGGGCTCTAGAAAAAAGGCACCTGAGGGGGGACATGACTGAGACATACAAAATTATGCACGGAAGGGATAGAGTCGATGGAGGGATGTTCTTTTCCCTCTCTCAAAACACCAGAACCAGGGGGCATCCGCTAAAACTGAGGGTTGGGAGAGTTAAAACAGATAAAAGGAAGTACTTTTTTACCCAGCGGGTAGTTAATCTGTGGAACTCTCTGCCACAGGAGGTGGTGATGGCATCTGGTTTAGATGCCTTTAAGAGGGGATTGGACGGATTTCTGGAAGAAAAGTCCATCGTGGGCTATAGGCATTAGTAGTAGGCTACTTCAGAGTACCGGATGCAAAGGAGTGGCAACAGGATCCAAGCGTCTTGTTGTCTCATGCCTCCCTGGGGCACCTGGTGGACCACTGTGAGATACAGGAAGCTGGACTAGATGGGCCTTTGGCCTGATCCAGCAGGGCTCTTCTTATGTTCTTAATCAATCCACTAGACTAGCTGAAGTTTCTACCTCGCTTTTAAAGGCAGCCCCATAAAAAATTCAGCGGAGAAGTCAAGTCGGGATGTTACCAGGACCTGTGCAACCACGGCAAGACTATTTCAGTCCAAGAAAGGCGGCAGTAGCCCATGAGCCTAAGTTATGAAAGGCACGTTGTTCCAGGGATATCGTCTGGGCAGCCAAACTAAGCATGCTTCATTTCACACAATGAAACCAAAGCCTAGGATCCCCACATCCCCAGCAGCCCCTGGGACCTTATCAGACAGCTATCCTTACTGCTGACCAAGTGTTCTGTTGCACCCCAGCCTTGACCATCTACGCCCAAACCCTTGTGATTTTTCATACAGCCAAGAGAGCCAAAGTGAAAGCAGGTCAGATCTGATGTGCAGTCTTGACATTTTTCAAGTGCGCTGTGTGGGAGAGGATTTCATTTTTGTGCTCCACAAAGGAGCTGCGGCAGTCATGGCATCTTGCGAGTACAGGCTAGCAGCGATATAAGCAGCTGCAGCGAGGCTGTCTCCAGACTGCCCCTCAAATGACCTCAACTCTAGCTTTTCATGGATGAGGTAATTACTGTAACTCCCTCCTTGAGTGCTGTCTTAAGGCTTCTTCTTATCAAAGGCTGCCAAATGACATGAGACAACTTTGCAAATATAGCTGGCCTCTGCTACAGGGTAAGCTGCGTTTTCAGACATTCAAATCGTTTCAGAAATTAAAGGTGCAACACTCTTCCTCTGGTGTTCAATATTATGCACAGTGCATGTATATCTACACAGAAAACGTGTTCCTGTGTTAGCCCATCAATCCTATAGGCTCTGAAAAGACAACCATTGGGTGTGTGTGTGTGTAATAAAATCACTGTTTTAAAAAAATTAATAAAATACTGGCAGGGATACAGCCGCACCCACCGCCATTAAGGGCACAATCCTAACCTGGAGTTAGGCCGGCACAGTTAGACCAACAAAGTTTGGCCTGACACAAGGGACACCGTAAAGTATGTTTGGGGCACTCTAGGAGTCAGAGAGGCCAGCACACTGACATGTGCCATCCTCCCTGACTCCAAGCGGTCCAAATGCACTTTATGCTGGCCTTTGTGCCGGCCAAACTTTGCTGGCTTAACTCCAGGTTAGGATTGTGCCCTAACAAACAAAACAAGAGTTCAAGGAGGATTTTTTTTCCTGACAACATTTCCTCCAACCTCATGGGATGCTACACATGAAGGGGTACTTTCAGTAATGGAAGGCACAGGCAAGACATTGCCCCACAGAGCAATGATTTTCAAATTTCTATTAGTAATATTTTCACGGTATACAGACCTCTATGGTCTTCTCTATGGTCTTGGCCTCTTATGTCATTTCCGGCTTCTGAGAGACTCTTGCGGGTTCTGTGGCTCTGTGTCTAGAGTCACTGCCTATAAAACAAACTGTCTGTCTTGTGTCCTCCACTGCCGGTGGAGGAAGAGGGACAATTTGTTAGTACAGATAGTTGCCCTAGAAACAGAGCCAGAGAACCTGAAAGCGGTTTTCAGCCATTTTTAATCACTGTGTTCCCAATTCCCCCAGTATACCTGTGGACCTTTTGTGGCACACCAGTTTAAAATCAGTGCCGTTTAGCTTATGATCTAAATTTACATCAACAGGGAAGGAGGAAATGTAAGAAAGGATGAATACTAGCAAATATAAAACATAAATAGGATCCTGGTTTGCTTTAACAAATTAGAGTTTCAGTGAGCAGAAAGATACGCGTTGATGGCACTAGATAACAATAATTACAGAGGGCAAGATGTGAAATTTGACAATTTGAAATCCCTTGGACCACAGTTGAAAGGCAAAGATTCCTTACAATATTTAGTTTTTTCAAAGAAATAGTGAGGCCAAATAGATCTGGTCAGTACCTGAACAAATTAAGATGGAATCCCAGAACGCTGTCTGCAATACTCTACAATGCATGGGGTCCTTTGGTTGATATGCGAGGGTTTCTTGGAAGACTAAATGAATGAGGAAAATATTCTCATGGAGTAGGAAGCGTGAAAAACCACAGAGCTATCAGGGTTCGCCTAGCCAACAAAGAATAATTTCATGATTCACATGGTCTAGCCATTTTCAATTCTTTACGCCAAAAGAGACGTGGGGGGGGGGAACCCTGGCAAAATATGAAATGGATGCCACTGAGAAATGCAATCTCAATCTATAAGGAACTAATTCAACTGCACGTATACATTTAAAAACCTCCGTAGATACAAAACGCACCACTCCTTATCTCCTGCTGAAAGAATCAGCACACAATTGTGCTCTTACACAAGAAGCGAAGATCACTGTTGGTTCACAGTGCTGAACACAATAGGGCCTTTATTTTAAAAATGATGTAACCCTATTCATTGTAATGGCTCCTTTCAGGTAGCAGGGAGCTGACTAAAGATAAGAGAAACATTATAAAGGGGGGGAAACACAGTAGGCCATAAGACTTTGGAGAAACTCTGGTAGCATAGCAGCTTCTTCCATTACTTCTCTTCACGTCACAGATCCTGGGGCTGGATTTCCACAGCATGTCTGCGTGTGTGGCTTGGGGGGCGGAATGCTAAATAAAAAAGGAACTGACTACAAGGGCACATGTAGCGGCGTCATGCAGCTGGAATGCTGGGCGGGAGGAACGGGTGAGCTGCGGGGCGGGGAAGACGGTGAAACAGACCGGAACGCAATGGGCGGGCTGCCGCTCACCCGTTCCTCCCGCCCAGCGTTCCGGCTGCATGACGCCGCTGGGCACATGGGTGTAAAGAGAAAGGTGAAACATTAAACTTTTTTTCTTCACTGCACACCAGAAGCACATTCATTTGTCATTTGCTTCTACCAACTGGTATCACCCTGAGGCCTGCTGTGCTTAGGGTTTTATATAGTTTAGGATGAAAATCACACAGTCAGAGGCTTAGACCATTATGCATGGTGTTCAGAAATGTCTCTTTGGCCCAACACTAGAACCAAGAGTATCCAACAAACCTGATCAACAGGAGAGTCGGGAGGTACACAGGGGAGCATTTCTTCACACAGTGCAGAACTGAGGATGCTATCCAGGGGGACCTTGGGTCAACGCATGCTGCCTGTGTCGGCCCAATGCTGTCACAAGCGTGCTGCAAGGCATGTTCGTATCAGCGCAACAGGCACTGGGCCGACACAAGTAGTGGCATCAGTCCAGGCAAGCCGTGGGAAAGGCAAGGTAAGCCACGCTCACACCCGCTGACAGTGATGTCATCCGGGCGCGCCAGGAACCGGAACGCCTGGATGATTGACAGCCCTCCGCCCCTATGGCGGAGGGCTGCCAAGCCTCTCTGCGCCGCACAGCGCCCAAATCGCTCCATTTCAGAAGGATTCGGGACGCGAGGGAGGGAGGGCGGGCCCAGGAGCAGCTCGCCCATCCTCCGGAGAGGCGGCGCAGCCCAGGCCCGTCCACAGAACTGGCGGAACGGCATACTGGGCCGTTCTGCCTGGATGACGCCACTGCCCGCTGAGTTAAGCTAGCGCATGGGGCTTTACAAAGGGGGGGGGGAGACGGGAGGGAGCAGGAGGAGGGCGAAACAGGACAGCCCCATGGGCAGGGGATGGAGCCAGAATCTGGCCACTCAGCAAGATCCTAACCCCCCTCCCCAGGTCGCTTAGACTTGTGCCGGCGATTCAGCAGGCAGAGGTCCGAACAGCCCCATTGGGTTGGCTGGGTCTTACCCCGGGGTAAGGGGAAATTATCCTCTTGCCCTACGGTGAGCTCCAGGAGATGCCTAACCTGCTTTAGGCTGCAGTGCAGGCCTGCCTGCCTGCTCCTGCACAGGTTAGTATTGGGCTGTAATTCATGGAGGTCACTGCCCAGAGAGGCCACGAGCTCAGGTGGTTTTAAGGGAGGATGAGACAAAATTATAGATGGGTCTTTTATGCTGTGTTTGTGGATTTCACAAAGACACCTGGTTGGTTATTGTGCGGCATAAAATGCTGCACAACTGACCTGGGTGGAGGCTGTACCTCTGTCTTTTCAGGGACGGCTCCAAATATGTGCTTTGCATGCAGAAAGGCCCAGGTTCCATTACTGGGGAAAGCACTGAAACTTTGGAAAACCACTACCAGGTTGGATAGGCAATACTGACCTAGATGGACCAACACTCTGGATCAGTACAGGGGGCATCAAATGTGCTTCTAGCAGGGCTCTGGAGGTACCCTATAGTTCTCATGGTGTATAGGCACTGATAGGCTTTGATTCTTCCAGGAATTTGTCCAGTTACCTTTTAAAGCCATCAAAGCCAAGACTCACCACCATGTTATGTTTTAATTCTATTGTCTTTCTTTATTGTGTAGAAAATAATTTAAAATTCATTCATTCTTCATTCTGCCATCACAGTGCATGCTGAGATCCAGGTTGATTGCTGCACACTTGCAAAATAGCCATGTGTGTAGGGATGAGAATTGTGAATAATTCTTCAGGCAATCAAATAGAGAAGCTGCTATAAAAACTGATGTCCCAGCTCAGCAATGGAGCTAAGAAGGTACCAAAGGATGTTAGAATCGTGAGCAGAAATTTAAATTGTGATTTATATACCACAATCGCACCAGCATTTGAAACAGGCATTTTACTCCAGTTTCAAATGCCAATTTAATTGTGGATTATGGGTATGGACAAGCTAAGGAGCTGTGATTGAAAAAAAAACACAATGATGCCAATGGATGTAAGCAGAGGAGAAAAAAGGGATATGGGCTCAGGTTGTCTTTACAGCTAAGTATGCCAACGTTTATTTGGTGATTTGAATCCACCTTTATAGAACAGGATATAGACTTGCATTGTTGTTGTTCAGTAGCTAAGTCGTGTCCGACTCTTCGCGACCCCATGGACCACAGCACACCAGGCCTCCCTGTCCTCCACTAGCTTCCAGAGTTCGTCCAATTTCATCTTCATTGCTTCGGTGACACTGTCTAACCATCTCATCCTCTGCTGCCCCCTTCTCCTTTTGCCTTCCATCTTTCCCAGCATGAGGGTCTTTTCTAAAGAGTCCTCTCTTCTCATCAGGTGGTCAAAGTACTTGAGCTTCAGCTTTAGGATTTGTCCTTCCAGGGAGCAATCAGGCTTGCCTTCCTGGAGGATTGACCGATTGGATCTCCTTGCAGTCCAGGGGACTCTCAAGAGTCTTCTTCAACACCATAATTCAAAAATAGACTTGCATACTAAATCTCAATTACTACAACATTATAAAAAGACAACTCCAAAAAGGGAACATATTCTTGATCTGATGCGATACAACACAAATATATCAACTCTTCTCCATAAAATAAGAATCATGGAGTGTCCTTACCAGAACCACTCTCTGAAACCCCACAAAATTGTGATGTGGCAGCAGTGCAGCCCTTGGTATTACACCACCTGTAACACAAACCATACGATGATACTTTTTGTCAATGCTAGTTTTCAAAAGGGTGCTGGGGACAATACAGCTACTTATCGCCTAATTCTTGCACTGAAGCTGCTTCAGTATTGCATATCATTTCCTTTCCATTAGCACATGCATACCTAGATCTATATGACACCGTGACACAAAAGGCTCCTTGGAAACTTCAGAATATGGCTGCTAGACTGCTAATTGGAATTGGCTTTGCAGAACAACTCTCACCAGTTTTAAAACAGCTGCCACTAGCTGCCAGACCTTTTCTGGATACAATCAAGTGCTGGTAAAGCCCTGTCTGACTTTGGGGGACCTGCTCCAACATCTGCCTTCAGGTATTATCTATTAATGATCAGATGTCTTTCTCTAGATGCCCCACATTCTCATGTTAGTCAAGCGGTCACCAGTGAAAAAGGCCTTTTCGGTTGCAGTACTTATCCACAGAGCGCTCTCTTCAAAGCTACAACTTTTGTAACATTTTGAATGCTTTAGAGCATTTTTTTAGACCACTTTTTAGACTGGGACCCCCTTTTTAGAATGGCACTCATGTCGGGGGAAGTGCTGTCATAGCTGGAAGTGACATCATCAAGCAGGAAGTGGCATCATTGTGACAAAATCCAACGATACTCCTGAATTGCAAACTGGCATTCTTGATCTGCAGCAACTGCACAACCATGAAACATCTTTGACAGAAAGCAAGATTAGGACAAAATATGACGTTAAAGCACTGAACTAAAAACAAAATTAAAAGAAAACCTTCACTTGAAAATTCAGACTGTTAACACTCACAAAAGGAGTATAGCAAGGTCTGCAGCGTCCAAGACGACTGCTCCCAGCTTTCCACGGCCCATCCGACATCTGGTCGTGACCCACAGTTTGAGAAACACTGCTTTAGGGGAACAACCTGGGGCACCAGACCAGGCTAGTCACAAACTCTTGTATGGGCCTGCAGTTCTCCACAGGAGCCACCTAGGCACAGGGTTATGTTGCTGTCACTGTACATCTCAAGCAGCTGCCTGGGGAGACTGCATTTGAAGAATCCCTACTAATTCATTAATACAGGGATACAAGCCTCTTGGGACTGTACCACTTCAAAATTCACAAGGAGGACTGAATGTTTTTTCATATTCCCCCCCCCCCAAAAAAAAAATCTCTAGTCCTGGAATGCTTGCATGTCAGGGTTCTTCCTACCTGTCCTAGTTTACTACATGCAGGGATGGACGGACACTCTCTCTCTCTCTCTCTCTCTCTCTCTCTCTCTCTCACACACACACACACACACACACACACACACACACACACACACACACACGTAAGGAAGGAAATGTGAAGATGCATAGCGCCAGGTCAGCTTTCCCGCTGGCTTTTCCTGGATGTAGAGAGAGTAGCTCTAATTGCCAGGCACAGACCTCATGGTGGAAGTGACTGCCATAAAAGTGCTTCACGCTGATGACTTTTCACAGTGTAATTGTAGAGAGCAAAAACTGCTGTGCAATGTAACAAACACGATGATTAGGAATTTATTTTTAAATGAAAACTAAAATCCAGGTGTTTAACAAGAGCCAGAAGACCTCTAAAAAGTTCCAGTATGTCCTAATGAAAAACAGCTCTTGCTCTGAAAAGGCCCTCTGCTTTCTTGTGCATCAGAAAACAGAAGATCAAAAAAGACCCCAAATAACTATTTGCTTGCCTACACTGCAAACAGATTCTAGTCATTCCATTGCAAACTCTCTGTTTACAGTGGTACATCTTCCTCTTAGTTGAGTACTCATATTAAAGTTTTAATTTAGCATTTTAATTGTTGTTTTATGAAGCCCCATAATTATTGTTAATTAGTCGATGCCAAAAATGCATTTCTCTGAAATCTCCATTTTCAAAGCCACAGATGCCTGGCGTAAAACGGTTTGCAAATACAAGCATCCCATACAACCTCCCCAACCCACCCCTATGTATATATTAGTGCTGGTTCGAATAATTTTGCTGAAATCCGGGTGCCCCAAGAGGAAGAAAGAACGTGCCCAGGTCAGAGGTGGGTTATAACACTGGCTCCTATGAAGACTAGCACTGACCTGAGAGTTTTATTATTTTATTATTGTATTGTATTTACTCATTAGTGATAGCAACGGTAGAATCCCTTTAAAAAATTTTTAACACAACATCTGTACAGGCTGAAGCAGTGAACATTCTAGACACGGTGGAGGCAAGCCAAGCAGCCAGCTCCTTAAATGAGTTAAAAAAACTGCAGCCAGCAGGAACCAGCTACTAGGAAATTGTCCAATGCTGCTCTCACCACTGTCCACATAGCAACAACACTGAGGAGCACCTTGAGAGGTAACGGTGAGGGTTTCCCCACGACCAAATGGTCTAGTCGTGACCGACTGTAGGGGGCGGTGTTCATCTCTGTTTCTAAGCCTGTAGAGCCGGCGTTTGTCCGAGGACAAGCTTCCGTGGTCATGTGGCTGGCATGACTATACACCGTAGCGCACAGAACGCCGTTCCCTTCCCACCGAAGTGGTCCCTATTTATCTACTTGCATTTAGGTGCTTTCGAACTGCTAGGCTGGAAGGAGCTGGGACAAGCAACAGGAGCTCACTCCGTCGCACAGTCTTGAACTCCCAACCTTCCGGTCAGAAAGCCCAGCAGCAGCGGTTTAACCACAGCGCCACCACATCCCTGTGCTTTTGCTACCACTCACTCCACATTTAGGGAAGATCAGACTCCAACTCTCCAAAATGCCCCCACATCCCTGCAGTCCTATCCTGGTCTCCGCCCATCTGCCTACAGACACAACATGACTTCGGTGCCTCAAGATTATTATTATTATTATTATTATTATTATTATTATTATTATTATTATTATTATTATTATTTATTAAATGAATACCCCGCCTTTCTGCCCGAAGGCACCCAAGGTGGCTTACAACAATTAAAATACAATAAAATCATTATGTGTGATAGTTAAAAACAATAGTTAAAACAATATTAAAACAATTAAAATTTAAAACAGCCAACCCCGTGGATCATAAAATATACAAGGGTGTAAAAATAAAGCAAAAATAAAGCAAAAATAAAGATGTGCTTTATTTTTAGGACAATTCCAGCCACAAAAATCTGACGTGGCACTAAAGCCTCAAATTAAGAGTCCATGCTTACGCTCCCTTGGCCAAATGCACAAAACTGCAGGTGGCATGCAAGTCAAAGACTGTCGCTGGGTTTTCACAAAAACGGTAGAGCAATCCTTTAAATACATAAAATCAAAGAAAGGTCCCAAGAAATGCACACTGTGGAACTGATGAAAACATGGCAACAGTGACCAAAATGATGACTGGGCTGGGGCTGGAAATGATGCATTTAAGCAGGACATGACCAAAAATAAGCACTTCGCCCCTCCCCCACTTAGGACCTCATTAGCTGGAAATGACAGAGGAGAAAATATGCAAATCCTGATCGTATTTTCAAGATATGGGAGAGCCCAATTATCACGAGGGCTGCCCTTTCAGCAGCGACACCTCAGCGCAGCGCAGCAGCTGAGAACAGCTACTGGTGGTGCTGGGAGAGCCCAGAGCCCAGAGCAAGAGCTTCTGCAGGCCACTTCCAGCCTGCAGGTTTGAAAGCCCTGAGCTGGAGCCTGAACCTGCCATCAGCTTGAAGGTGTTTGAGCAAGGCCTGGCATAATCGCACAAGCCGTGGAGGTGGCTGAAGAGGATTTTCAGTGATGGAGGACAGGGTCCTTCTGTCAGGGTCCTTCTGATGGAGGACAGGGTCCATTTGTAAAAATGGGAATAAGGAAGACATTCTGCCACATGCTCAGTTTGCACAGCTTGGACAGAGCACAGAATCGGCTTTTCATAATGGGGAACTGGACCGCCTGCTGGCCATCGCAGCAGTCAATCTCACTGCAATAGAGACACCAACTGATGGATCTGAATGTTCTCCACCAATTTTTTTAGTTATGTTTACAAAATTAGTAGCTTTTCAAATATTGGGAGCTCATTGTTTTCTCTCTTTTTATTAGCAGCATGGTGTCTTCACATATTAGAGAATGAATCTCTGAGAGATTATTTTAAGCAAAAGTGGGAATGCTGCGTTTTGACTGGCACACAAGTATACCCCCCAGGCAGCGGCGTCATATCATGCAGCCGGAACACTGGGCGGGAGGAACGGGTGAGCGGCAGCCCGCCCGTTGCGTACCGCTCCGTTTCACCGTCTTCCCCGCCCCCGCATACGGAGCGGTATGCAACGGGCGGGCTACTGCTCACCCGTTCCTCCCGCCCAGCGTTCCGGCTGCATGACGCCGCTGCCCCCAGGTTTCCACTTTCCTTCTTCAACCCCTCTAATAAATCCTTTAAAGGTTCTGAGAATGCTGCTTTGCCAACCATCTAAATTTAAACACAAGGGCACACATAACACCAGACCGCGACTTAGCACACTGGCACGGTTGCTATCCAAAGGACTCCAGGCATTCAAAGCCAGATTTTCACAAGCCTCCATCGAAGACCTGAGCAATATATTAGTAGGGCCATTGGGGGATGGGAGCCCCTGGTTGGCCGTGCCTTATGCCTTGTCAGTTGTCCAAAAACTGATCGTGTGCCTTGACAATTTTAGTG
Source organism: Lerista edwardsae (assembly GCA_029204185.1). NCBI lineage: Eukaryota > Metazoa > Chordata > Lepidosauria > Squamata > Scincidae > Lerista > Lerista edwardsae. Next base: position 3,355,206 of record JAJKFI010000044.1, on the reverse strand, counting down.
CCTTCTCAGTGTGCCATGAGATGAAAAAGGTTGAAAATTGTTGCCCTACCATGTTGCATAAGCCTCTATAAGTGGCCATAGCAGTGGCGTCTCTACAGGGAGGGCAGAGCTCTAAGTTTTGCAAGAAGCTTTACCTTGAAGTGGAAATCACTCCTTTCATGCACCGTTTTAGCCAATCCTCACAGGGAAAAGCAACATCTTGGCGTTGCTGACTGGCTACAGCAGCAAGGGAGAGGAGGGATTTACATGACAGGGTAAGGCTCCTTGCAAAACTTAGAGCTCTGCCCTCCCTATAGAGACGCCACTGGGCCATAGTAACTGCCTTTTATTTGCCTCTGTATGTAAACACAATGTGTGGAGAGGGGAAGTAGAACCATACCTCCTGTGTTGAGCAGGGCAACCTATGGGCACACGTCTTATGAGCGGTGGTGCCCTCTGGTCTCAGTACATGGATGGCAAGGCTAGAAAGCACACTGATATCAGGATGGGCAACAACCCCAATCTATATGTGCTGAGCGAAACGTAAGAAGAGAACTGGAGTAATTCAGCGCATAAGTAGATAGCACAGCCAATTCTGCACTGTTATCCCACAAGCAAACCATGTAACAGAACGGCAAAGGACCACTTCTAACGTGCTTAATGATTGTGGGCATGTGGAGATGAGCTGCAGCTACTGTCCGGAAAGTAACCACTTCTTGGTTTAGTACTGGAGGGCAACAAAAAAAGTCCTAAGGGCTTTTTTTTGGGGGGGGGGGAGAGACAGCGGGAAAGAAAGGTGGGACAATGTTAATGAGAAAGGAAAGATGTGATTCTGTTTCTATGCTCAATCCCATTTGACAGGCATCTAACAAGTACAGCAATTTATCTAAAATAACCCCAAATAATTTTACTGGATTAAAACCAATGCTCTTGAAAACAAACATTGTGTGGGAAGATAGCACCTGCCTTTGCCTTTTCCCCTCTGATCTTAAAAAAGGGGAAAAAAGCAATATCAATGCTTTCATGCTTTCATGCAACGATTTCCAAGCAATCGTTTTCAAGCCATTTCATTGGCTGTTCTATTTTTAGGCGACTAAATTGGAGAAGCAGCCTTGTTTCAGTGTAGAAAGTCAACCACAAGATGTAACACTCTATAGAAACTGCTAATAGAATAACGAATGGACCTTTATCTGCTCCTCCCAAAGGAGGAAGGTTCCTTTGGATGTTCCAAATCATATCTCTAAGGCTCTCTCTCACTCAATTTAATCTAAAACGTTGGCTTTATTAGATGCCAATAGAGAGAGAACGTACCGTTTTAAAAGCAGCAAGACATGAAACATACTGTGAATTGGTATGATGGCAATGGAATGGTATGAGGAGGCGGTAATGGAAACAATGTGCACCTTCTCATATCCATTATTTTATTTATTCAATTAAGCCTCACCTTTTCAAGCCAAACAAGAAAGCATGGCTTGCATCAATAAAATAATCAATAAACCAGCAAAACAACAAATAAATTAGAAGAAAAAAGGAAGAAAGAAAGAAAAACCAAAGCAGAAATTCAACAACTGAGAACCAATATGAGCTAAAAGAGCAAAGAAACAATCTATCAAAGGCTCAGCAGAACGAGACAGCTTAAAATTCCCCTTCAAGACACCAACAAAGAGGGGAAAGTCCTAATCTCAATTGGGAGTGAATTCCACAGACAGGGCACCACACCAGAGGAGACCCATCACAAGTCACCACCAACTAGGTACCTAATGGCAACAGCACTGTTCCCAGAGCTTCGCTGTAAGGACCTCATGGGATGGGCAGACTCATGAGAGAGAGTCCCCTGCTCCAATCAACAACCTGGCAGCCACTTTCTTCACTGAGTGCAGTTTCCAAACAGACATGATAGACAGCCTCAAATAGAGCGCATTCCAATAAACCAAACTTCGTATCACAAGCGCTTGGGTGTCCATACTCAGGCCTGTCTGAGCCAGCCTAAGACTGCTGAAGGCCTCCCATGTCACAGTCAACACCCAGATGCCTACGCAAGTTCCGACGTAAGAGCACCCCCACGCTGCAAACTGGATCCTTCCTGGGGAGTGCAACTGCACCCAGAACAACTTGAGAACCCAACTCCTGGGGCACAGATCTCCTCACTAATATCTCCTCTGTTACATGCAGATTTAATTATAGGTGGTTAGACCTCATTCCGCCCATCATCAGCTTCAGACACCTGCTTGGGAACTTCCAGAGCCTTCTTGGCTGACAACGGAAATGAGAAATAAAGCTGGATGTCATCTGAATACTGCTGTCACCTCCCCCAAATCCCTGGGTAACCTTCCCCAGCGTTTTCATATAGATGCTAGAAAGCGGGGAGGGGGTGAACAAGCAGCTTGTTACAGCCCGATATTCCATCTCCCATCCAAAAACCAGACCACAGATTCTCCTTCTTAGCTTCAGGCCATACCAGCAGCTCAACCATCAACCCACACCTTCTGATTCCATCTCAGTCTTCCTCATGCTTCCAACTCCACCCCACCCTTCCTTGCCAAAGGTCAACCAGCTGCTCCAACAAGCCAGCTATAGACTGGATGAGAAAACTTCACGATGGGCACAGCAGGATAAGCAGTAATTCAAACACAGCCGCAGCATCATATAACAACATGATGAGAGAAGCAAAAGGAGGACTTGAACTTTTCTTACCCATCCCCCCCCCCATTCCTCTCCCTTCTCTTTAAACACTGCATAATTGTTCTTTTCATAGCTGTGATATTCTGTGAGCCAAATTCAAACAATATGCCTCTGGGATGGGGAGAGAGCTGCAGAAGGTCAAACTGAAAGGAGCTTTGCTGTAGCCATGAATACAAGGGAAGCTGAAAACTGTCCCCCACCCCCCAGCCACTTTCACTGAATGCAGAAGTGGAACATTCCAGGATTGGTTGCGATGATGGTGCGTCATTCGCAAGGATGCTTTAGAAAAATGTACTAGAATAGACAATGGGGAGCACCATCAAGAGATAGGCAACGCTCAAACAACTGGAAGGCTCCCAACATACAGAGTGGAAGCAGAAACATCATAGTCTGATTGATACGGCCATCGAACTGCTTGAATACAATAACTGTACAAAACTCCATCACGCCCCCACTATAAATATATGGTCAGTAATTTTACTAGACCTAATACTACGTACAGTTGAACTATCGTATCCGTAGACCCCCCTTGTTGCCTGGGCCTTTATGGGCTTACTCAGTTCCATGGCAGCTCTTTTGCTGTTAGGATCTGTTAGGCCAAAGGGGAAGCGTAAGGCCTGGGAAGAGATTCCGGATCTGGCGGGTGTTGCTGCAGCTAAGGTCCGCTGAGGACATACAGAACTATGAAGCTTTTAGACCAGGATTGATCCATCTAGTTCATTACTGTCTACTCCAGCAGTCTCCAAACTGGAGACCACTGCAACAGCCAAAAGTTTCTCTGGCACAATCTGCGCTTACTGTTCCACTGAGGAGGGAAGTTACGGCTGCGACTAGTCCCCAGAAGGTCAGGCGCTCAGCATGCTGGGGAGACAGAATCCAAAAGCCATTGGCGGCAGACACATTTGGAGACTAGCCGAGGCTGTAACTCTACTCCCTGGTGGAATGGTAGATGCAGTTCACTCAGCGGGAGGGAGGCAACGGATGCCAAATCTGGCCTGCGGGCCAGAGTTTGGAGACTGCTGGTCTACTCTGTGACTGGCAGATGTTCTCCAGGTTTTCAGACAGGGATCTTTCTAGCCATACCAATACATGCCAGGGATGTAGCTTCAGTGTTCAACCAATGAGTTATCACATCTGCCTTGGTCACGAATTCATTATCATCAAATAGCTTAATATAAGTTCAGATAGGTTGATTCCACCACACCTCCAGCTAATGAAAACAGGACTGGCCAGGCCAGGGCAAGGCCAGAGACTGAATTAGGATCCAACCTGCTAAATGTATCTACTTAACATTGGAATTTTACAGGTTCTTTCACCCTAAAAAAAGTTCACCAGCCGACTTCTGCACCATTTCAAAATGATCATCTGAAAATAATTTTCTAGAGAATTCTCCTTGTGCCCTTGGCACCCCAGCTTTCATGACAACAACAATGTGGTTCTAATACTGGCACATTAGGCAGCCCAAGTTATTAAGTTTATTTAGGAAAAAATAATAGATTTCTTTTGCAAAAACAGAACAGCAGCTGTATTAATAATACATGTTTCTTTTGCTAAAAAGAATAGTTTCTTGTGCAATAAGTTTTTTTGCAGAAGCAGAACAGGGACTGTCGATAAATCAGAGTGTCCTTCAAATGAGCAGGAAAGCCGTGTGCCCAACATATGCTTAAATACCAATTTGTTAGCAGTGTATGATCTATGGTTTATTTCCTTTTAGAGTAGCAATTAGCCTCCCACTAGCAAAATGTCAATTGCGGATGAAGGAGGAGAGGAGAAAGCTAGACTGATAATAGAACTACTTCACAATTCCAGCAGAAACCTCTACGGTTGCTAAATTAGTCTTGCTGCCTTTATTTTCCAAATTGACTTGCTACATGAAATAATAAAAGGCAGACAAATGAATCTTTAAAAACCACATAAAATATCCCCCACGTATCAATGCAATATAACCCAAAATAACTCTCTCTGTAGGAGCCTAAGAGAAATATGCAAGTTAAAGTGAGTCCTTTTAAAATTGCCCTCTACATCGGGTAAGAAAATAGTCAGACAATTAGCATGCACTTTAATTCGAGGAGTTTAGGAGCTCTGCTGGATCAGGCCTAAGGTCCATGGCGTCCAACGTCCTGCTACCCACATGCGGGGGGGTGGGGGTGGATGCAGGATGGGGGCTTCATTGGTTTTCAGAGGGGCTGCCTGTTTTTAAAATGGTTCAGGTCAACAGATGAATCGGGGCCTATTTGAATCATGGCACCTGAAAGTTGGGCTAATTATTTTTAAGAGGTTTTTAGCACATTGTGTGGGAGGGGGGAGAGAATGAAGAAAGGAAAGAGAGGTTCTCTCTGTGTTGTAGAGTTTCAAGCTTATAATACAATTAACTTCCTTCAGTTTCCCAAGGAGACACCTGTACTGAGATGTTAGTAAGGAACACACAGATAAAAACTTGATTAAATACATTATTGGCTAAAATATAGGCAATTATGTAATCAATCAATCATTCATTCAACCAGATTTATACGTCTGCTTGATGACATCACTTCCTTCTTAATGCTACTTCCCTTGATGTCTTATCTTGAAGACCACTCATAACTGCGTGGGGGTTGGCTGTCCACTTGTGATTATGAGAAGCAGCCAGGGGAGGGGCATGTGCACATGTACATCCCTAACTGCACACAGAGAGGGCTGACTTGGACACACAGACTCAACCAAACCTATTTTCTGAACTCCTCTCCACCTCCGCATGCCTGGGATCATGAATATTTTCTTGCTTATGCTCTCACATCTATGCAAACAAGAAGAGATGAAAGTCAATTTTAGCCAGGGGACATTTTTGTTCAGCCTTGAAAGAACACCTTGTCTGTCCGAACAAAATGTGAGCTTGAGATCAGCAACAAGGGGGTGTCTATCTCAGGATAATTTACGGCACAGATAAGCACTTTGCCAAATGGAGGAAGTGTGGCTTGTATTTGATCCTGTAGCAGCAGTTCTTCCCTTAATAAGCACCGTCTTCCCTTAATCTAGCCAGTGAAAGCAAGCTAAAGGAAGCAACATAAAACTGAGAGGGACTGACAGAATGAAAGGAGATTGGTAGAAGTGCGGCTGCGTGTTCTAGATAAATGGTCTTCAACCGTTTTCGTGCCACGACCCCAATATATAAACAGCTGTTTCCGCACTGGAGACCACTGCACCGGAGAAAAGTGTCCCTGGGGGGAACGGCACTTTCCATTCTGCCGGAGATGCTCCCGAAGACCCTGACTACAGCCACCAGGGGGCTTTGCGGGTAGCCGCATTCGGGGTCTGCTGGCCCAGCATGCCTCGCATGTGGACTTCCATGCAAAAGTGGCTGATGGCGAGGACCCCTGGAAGCTGCAGTCAGGAAGTATTCCCAGGAGAACAGTAAGAGCCGTGCACACCAGGGACGGATGGGTGTACACAGAATCTGGCCCTCAGATCCGAGTTTGGCAACTACTGATATCTATATATATAAAAACGGACGTGTGTGTGTGTGTGTGTGTGTGTGTGTGTGTGTGTGTGTGTGTGTGCGTGCGTGCGTGCTCCTTATACACGTCTCCGTGCCTTGATCCACGGCCACGAAACTTGGCACACACGTTCTTTGCAGCCTGGAAAAGAACACTGCGGGAGTCAGACCCCCCTACACCCCCCGGCTTTCGGGGAGGGGGCCCAGATCGTCGGGAACCAAGGGGATTGCATTGGGCTAGAGGTCTGCTGCCACCCTGTGGTCACAGACGATTCTGCAGGTTATGTGGGAGGGCTGAGCAGCTCAGCTACCAGACAGAGGCAGAACAGAAAGTGAAACTAAACTGCTTTGCCTGCGTTGCCTGAGTGGCCCAGGGTGGAAAGAGCAGGATCCAGAGAGTTCCAGCACCCAGTCGGATCTGAGAGGGCCCTATTATATGTCCAGGGAGCTAACTGGCCATCTCTGCCTGTTTTTCATACGTCAGGGCTATCCTGCTACAGGACCTGCAGACAGTAAGTGGGACCTTCAGATTGCTCTCTTAGTTGATTGTGTCCCTGTTTCCTCATTCATTTCACAGTGATAGTGTGCGTTTGGGGTTCCAGGTCATCAATACTGTTTTATTTCAGGGACGAGTTCTATATGTCTATATATGCATCGCACTATGTCATACTGTTGAGGGAGGTTTGTATATTTGTGGGTCTGTTCCACCATTACTCTGGAACGCCTGGAACGACGTGCACCACACGTGGTACACTTATTCCTTACGATCTGGACAGATATACTGTGGGGGTAGGGCCCCCCTTACGCCCCCAGAGGTGGGGGTGCACTGCAGAACAAACGCATTCCTCCTCCTAATAGAGCCTGGGGATAATTTCTGCCCCCGGGCAACGCCGGGTCACAAAAAGCTAGTAATTAATTAAAGTTTGAGACCGAGGATCCCACTGTTGATCCGACCCCCTTCCAGAACCCTCCCCTGCCCTTTCCTCAGAGCTGCATTGCCCTTACCCTAAGTTCGTTAGGATTGCGCCCTGTAACTATTCTTATTAGCGAGAACAGAAAAAGTAACCATTAAGCCTGGCAGTAATGAAAGCTATTTACGTACATTTCAGTCAGTGGTCTACAACCCTTTTTCATTCCCATAGGTTGTTTCATTCACCAGCTCCACCATCTGTCATCTAACAGTGCATAGGAAAAACCTATGGAGCACAATATTGGTCATTTGCTGCAAGTTATGCCGAACTAGCCTCTCACTATTCAAACATCTTTATATTCAACGTATGTGAAAGTGGAATAGTCACATCAGTACGATCGAACATCAAGATATCCAGAACGCAGGCTCCACTGGCTCAGCACTCCTTTCTGCATTACAATAGCCATCAAGATAATATTTAATAAAATTGATCTAGTTTTATTTCTCCAACACAATTTCCTCACTTGTCTAATATAAGGAGGCTAGCAGAGGCAATTTTCTCTATGTGTTTCAGACTACAAGATAAACTTAACTACTAAAATTAATAACAAAGTCAAATACTTGCGACTCTCTTCGGAAACACTGAAGACGATGATAAATGGGACAACCACCCTTCCATAAAAACTATATATGTTGCAAAACTGCTTGGGCCAAGAATGTCTTTTTTCTTGGAGAAACCTGATGTGACCTGAGGAGACGCATACCTCATATTAGCAGGCACAATGGCTCAGTCCAGATGATCCAACAAACCAAGGTTTAGCTCAGTGGTTCTCAAACATTTTAGCACCGAAACCCAATTTTCTGGGACCTACCAGAAGTGATGTGAAAGATGCCATCCAAATGTTAAATTCAGTTATTATTTCTCTATTTATGCTATCCATAATCAAGGGCATCTGGCACTGTGCTAGTTTCCAGTTCAGTCGCTCAGCTAAATTACTTGAACTTCTGATGAACTGCACCAAAAAAAGAGAGGATGCCTCATTTGATCTTGTGACTATTACGTGTGTGTTTTCATTCCTTTTTAACCTTTTGGCCATCTATTTTCTCCTTTAATTTGTGTGTTATGTACCTGATACTTCTGAATGTGTTCTTGTTGTCTACCATGAAAAGCTATTGCATGGGCAGTTTTTAATCTGCTTCTGCTGGAAAATCACTACCACCATTAAATGAAATTACTGAAAACCTAGTTTGTTTGTTTTTCTCTGTAACTAGTGAAGCTCAGGGCTGCTTCTCAGTTTCTGTGTTTCTTCTCAGTTTCAGCATAAAACACTCGTTTCTGTGTTTCCATGGCTTTTCGACCCATCTTTGCTTACATATTGCTTCAATGGGAGACGTATTTCCATAGGCTTTGCAAAAATTCAGTCTGAGAATCTACAACTTTTCCCTTCCAAACATTCTTGAAGATATGCAGATCTTTTTTTTTAATGTTTTTTAAATAATTTTATTGTATACAGATAAAGGTAAGGATATTACAATGAGGGAAGGGAAGGGGTTGGGTAGGGAATACGAAGTATACACAAAAAGGTTACTGAACCAGAAATACTATTTTTACGTCTAAATTACATTAATATTATCAGTTCTAAGTCTCAATACCTCATCTGTTCTTTTAATACCTCTATTATCATTCATCAATTTATATTATCTCTTCATTTTATCAACATATAATCAACTATTTTACCAAATCTAAAACAAGAAGGATAAAAACAGCTTACAATCCTTAACTTTCTATCCAATCATAAAAAGGCTTCCAACAGGTTTCTATTTTATTTAAATTCCCTTCTTTTAACCTTTCAGTTACTATATCCATTTTAGCAGTTTCATATAGTTTATCTATCTTTAATGTTGTATTATCCAGTATCTCTCCGCTTTTCCACATTTGTGCATATAAAATTCTAGCAGCTGTTATTACATGTATTAAAAGATATTTATTTTTATTATCTTGTATTGCCATTGTGATATTAAGAAGGAATAGTTCTGGTTTGTATGGTACAGAGCACTTCAAAAAAAATTTGTAAAACTTTATGTATATTTTTCCAATACTCTTTCGCTTTTGACGAAGATATGCAGATCTAACACACAATGGAAATGCAAGAAATTCATCTCAGATTTTCAATTCAGTTTTCGTTTGTCTTTTTCAGTTATGTAAGTCTATCCTCTGCAGTTTATGCAAAAGAATCAAAAGGGAAGTAAAGAACCAAAGAGCATCGCTATCAGACTAGAGGTGATGCGTATTTCTCACAAGGGAGGAGGGTAATCGGATGGGCTGTTCCTCCCACTCACAATGAAAAGGCAGTTTTTAATTTGCATAGCCCTATCCCAGAGACCCATGAGACAAAGCTATGCCCAGGTCCTGTCTTGCTCCGAGGCATCGAGCTACCGATGATGCTCCATCACTATTTCATTAGGGAAGGTTTTTTTAAATCATCTTTTCTTCTCATTTTTCCTCCCCTAGTTTTAGAATAGTTAGGCTGAAGAAGGGAATCAGAAAACCTACGACACTGTTTGACATGCTCTGAACACATTCGTCTGCGTACATCTGTGGTGCTTCTCAAGCATGTGTAGTACCACTTAAGAGGAAATACATGGTGGAAGAGACAAGCCTCCCCCTACCACAAGGGATTGAAGTGCTTTCGTGGCCCACTGACAGGGCCTGACGTCTCTTTAGTAGCCTTGGTTGGTTAAGGCTACAGAAAACAAAGACTCAACCAGAGTTGCAACCACTACTGGGATCTTGATGCTTTCCTGCTTGTTCCTTTTCTTTCTTTCTGCCCATCTCCTCTCCCCCTGCCCTGCCTCCCCTGAACTGCAAATTCCCCCGGTTCTTCAGTCCCTAGCCCCTGAGAAACTGTTTTCCTTAAGTCTCCTATTCACAGCATTACACGCCCCATTGATGTAACGATTGCCGCTTACAGTACATTCAGGACTTTGCGAGCAATTGCTGAGCAGTGAATTTATTTCTGACTCTATTGAATCATCATCTCCACAATAAAAGTTATCTGTGGCTGCACTTTAACCTGGCCTCCCTCCTCTTTTCACACTGTTCAACTGAGTTGTGCTGCTGGCCTCTGCACACAGTCCCAGCACACGCAAGAGAACTTTTCTAGGTGCACACAGTTAAAAAGGTAAAGGTTTCCCCACATCCGAATGGTCTAGTCGTGACCGACTATAGGGGGCGGTGCTCATCTCCATTTCAAAGCCTGTAGAGCCGGCGTTTTGTCTGAGGACAAACTTCCGTGGTCATGTGGCCGGCGTGACTCTACACCGTAGCGCACGGAACGCCATTCCCTTCCCACCGAAGTGGTCCCTATTTATCTACTTGCATTGGGCTGCTTTCGAACTGCTAGGTTGGCAGGAGCTGGAACAAGCAACGGGAGCTCACTCTGTCGCGCAGTCTTGAACTCCCAACCTTCCAGTCGGAAAGTCCAGCAACAGAGAATTAACCCGCTGCGCCACCACATTCCTAACCGCACACAGTTTCCCATGCCTTAAAATCACTGGGTTCCTGAACCAGGGAGAAGCTCTGAAAGGGAGGAGTCAGCTGAACTGGGGGATTGTGCCCCAAGATGTGACCTTACGGGGGGGGGGAGCAGTCGACTTGCTGCAAACCCTCTTTCCCTATCCCCTGGTTCCAACGCAGACACCATCTCAGCTTCTGAGGAACCAGCATGCCACCATTCCTCAACATGAAAAGGGAAAAACGGTGAAGCAGACGGGCATCCTATAAGGATGAGCCAGCTCTAAGAAGCCAAGAGAGGCGACCTGGGTTCTCCAAACACTCTTGAAGCACCCTCTACTTATAACAGTACTTCGGAAAGGCACCAGGGTTCAAACATCACAGCAATTCCCAGTCTTGCCCTCCAGGCTCGCTGAACCAGGAATATCAGAGGCCTGTCAAAATGCAAACCATGTGCTCTCTGCGCGGAACGATAGTCCCAGTCTCCTTAGGGCAAATTCGCATGTAATCGTAATTCCACAGCTGGACCCTCTATCCTGAATTCTACAGCTTGTATTAGCTATTCAGAAGCATTTACTATTTTGCATCACTTATTACGGATTCACTAATGGCAGGGAGAGGAAAGGAGCTACGCAGGGCACCAAAGCCCCCCCCCTCCTCAAACACAAGGAATCTGATTCAGCCACTTCCTTCAGCTTGGGAGAGTTCAACAGCTGCTCCCTGCGTGCTTTGAAAGAAAGGAAGGAAGGAAGGAGTTAAAAGGAGACCCACCATTTTTCATCCAGTTTGTTTTGAAGCAATTTTCAGTGCATTGCACTGAAGCTTTTTAATTGCACAATACCGAAGAACCTTACAGCTCATCATTTGGAGAGATAAAAAAAATATTGTAGCTTTAATGCATTTCCTCTTCACTTTCCTCGCTGCTGAAGGAGTCAATCAGGAGCCCCAACACGCCTGGCAGAGGACCCACCGCCCTGGCTTTTGAGTCTGCGGAAGTGGCGATTGCCTGTTTTGTGCCTGAAACGTATCATCAAGCCGCAGGTGCCTCAGGACATATTGATTAGCTTGTGCAAAATCAGGTGCAACACAAGATAGGTTATCCAAGTCTCACAAAACAGGGGGGCCAGCATACAAAAGCCAAATTCTGTATACTGGTACTTCAAAATTTAACTTCTATGTGGTTGAGGCCATCTGAGCTTTCTAAACTGCTACTGGGAAAAAAAGAAGCTAAACACCACATTCACTTTTCTCGAAGGAATGCAAAGAGGAAAATAAATGTGATAAATACAGGAGAATGATTCATCATTTTTCTCTTGAGTGTAATTTCTCTTTCATCTGAAAAAGACTTTTAAGAATCTTTTTTAAGAACCTTGTGCAATTTACACCTTTTTAAATGCAGGCTACACATGTCATATACGACTCTACACAAGACTTGCATTAACCCAGGGATCAACAACTAGAGGTCCCTGCTCTATGTCCACCTCCCCACAAAATGGGTAACACAACCTCAAGTTGCCATTATAAAGAGAAGGGGGAGAGTGGCCACTCCAGTTGCCCACTACTGGGAAGCAGGTATCAGAATTTTACCTTTTTAGCCAGGACTGCTGATGCTCCCAGAAATAAATGCATGTACACAGCCAGTTGTTCAATATTATTAAGTAGAAGAACTACTATGCCATAAAGCTTTCTGAGTAGCAGAAATTACATTTCATCCAGACAGTGCTACGGCAGTGGCGTAGCTACAGGAGGATGCACAGTAAGTATTGCAGGTTCCACAAGTGACCCTTCCCACTCGCCATGGGAGTCCCCTGTAACTATGCCAGTGTGCTACGGTATAAGGGTCAGAAGCATCTGCCAGCCATGTTTAAGGGGTTCATGTTGGTCGCAGGTGCCACTCTGAAGATCCCTGCAGCCTCTGGAAGGTCTCTGCAGCATTCAGAGATCTTTTGGCACTTCCTGCTGCACTCTGCTGGCTTCCTGGGGGGTCTCTGCTGGATGCTTCTGATGGCAGACAAGGTAGCCCTGGCACCTAAGCCCATCGATCCGATAGGATTAGTGGTTCGTTATCTGCGAATTCACTAACCATGAGGATTTCCAGGAACCTCACCTTAGCGGATAATGAGGACTGCCTTTAAATGGTCGCATAGATCCATGCAAGACTACATTTCTGCAGTTCCCATAAAATGTGCCTCCATTTTTCCCTCATCCCTTCCCAAATATTGCACATCCAATAAATGCCACAGAAAGAACAAAAACCAACGAAAAGCATGAGCACGCTGGAGATCTGCCAAGACCGAGGGTCTCAAGGTTCCATGGCGCACCAGCAAGCAGGTTGGGAACTGCTGGAGTAGATGATACTGAGCTAGTGCTGTCCCATGTCCTGACACAGCCAGCTGCTTCTTATCACATGCTCAAAACATGCTAGAAGTGAAGACTTCATAACACTTTGGTTCATAAGTGCTATTTTCCACACCTGGATCTTCCTTAACAATGCACTCTGTTCATGCACATTAAAAAAAAAAATCCATTTGCCCATATTTCTTATTATTTCTCCTAATGACGAGTGTTTATGCAAACCTTTCCTGCATATTAGGGTAGGAAACATACTGCTGTGTTTACAAGCCCGTAGCATACCACATCCCTGAACAAAAGACTAAGTTAAGCAGATTATGATGGGCTTCCTCCCACAACATTTCCATGATACAATTCCCTATCCAAAGCTTTACTTCACTCGGGTTAAATGACATGCTCTATCTTAAAATGCATATACAAGTTGGGTCCAAAAACAAAAATAGGAGACTGTTCGTGAATATAGGAGACGGTTCCTTTGTTAAGAGCTCCAGTTGCCAGTTAAAATGATGTTGCTTGAAACTGAAAGCCTTCTACTATGGTTGACATTGGTCAAGGTGTTTCCTGCGTTCTTGAAAATTGCGATGATGCTGGAGAAGGAAGACCAAATGTATAGGCTAACGTGTCCAAGATTATACTTTGCTTTTGTTGCTCGGTTTTGCTTGTTCATTACGAACTGTGGAAAAACAAACCTAGCTTTATTTGCCTGGTTATTTCCGACCGACAGAGCAAACAAAGCTTGTATAAAGTGGCAGCAGTATTTGTTTTGAAAGGGACAAGGCCGGGATGAGAGGTGACAGAAGACGCACAGCTTGTGCTGAAAACAACAGCCCCACAGCTGCGGCTCCTCTCCCCCCAAGTTGTTCTGAAGAACTGCAAACAGTATGCATGGCAGAATTTGTAGAAGACAACGGGAAGTACTGCGATTCAAATCGCCACTCAGCCACTAGGTTTCCTGGGCAACGATGGCCAGTTGCCCCCTCTCAGCTTCGTCTACCTCACAGGATTGTTGTGAGGACAAAAGGAGGGAAGAAACCATGTACACCACCCTGTGCTCCTTGGAAGAAGGGCGGTATGCGGAGGGAAAAATATTTCAGGCCCAACTGGCAGAGAGGAAGGGATGTTCTTTTCCCTCTCTCAAAACACCAGAACCAGGGGGCATCCGCTAAAACTGAGGGTTGGGAGAGTTAAAACAGAGAAAAGGAAATACTTTTTTACCCAACGGGTAGTTAATCTGTGGAACTCCTTGCCACAGGAGGTGGTGATGGCATCTGGCCTGGATGCCTTTAAGAGGGGATTGGACGGATTTCTGGAGGAAAGGTCCATCGTGGGCTATAGGCAATGATGGATTGTGCAACCTCCTTACAAAGGTGGTGGGCTACTTCAGAGTACCGGGTGCAAGGAAGTGGCAACAGGATGCAAGCATCTTGTTGTATCGTGCCTCCCTGGGGCACCTGGTGGGGCCGCTGTGAGATACAGGAAGCGGGACTAGATGGGCCTTTGGCCTGATCCAGCAGGGCTCTTCTTATGTTCTTATGAGAAAGTGGATTTCATTAAGGACCCAATCCTATCCAACGTTCCAGTGCTGAGGTCGCTGCAGTGTAGCCCTGAGGTAAGGGAACAAACATTCCCTTAACCTGAGGAGTCCTCCATGACCGACTCCTACTGAAGAATGCCATGTGCGCTCCATTGGCACGACTACATCTGCGCTGGAAAGCTGGGTGAAATTTGGGCCCTAAGAGGCCATCAGGTGTCACTTCTCTGCCCCACTAATTTGAGCACTGGTAGTGCTGCATGAATGTGTTAAGTTGGTCCCTCTTTCTCCGATATTGCATGGCATAACAGTGCCACACTTCAGCTGCCAGAAAGTAGGCCAGGGAAACAAAGAACAGCCCGCTGGGCCAAACAACACTCAAATCCCAAATGGGCCACATCCAGAAGAGAGGCACTTTCACGCATCGCAAAGAAGAGGCCACTCCTTTCCTTGAATGCTCTGAGAATAGACAGACGGGACCATTACCCATTATTGTGCATTATGGACACTGTGTAGAGCACTGGCGGTTCTGGCTGCACAGCCGCCGTGCATAAAAATGCCACCCCCTCCAACTGGAAGTAACTGCAGTGATGTGATGAAGTCACTGCAATTACTCCTGGTATCATCGTGCTTCTTTGAGAGCCGCCCCCTTCTTTCCCTTTTTTAAAAAAAGAGACGCGAAAAAGCCGTGATAAAATGGATGCGTGTGGGGAGAGGCGACTGCAGCAGCGCACCCTCCTCCTCCACATGCAGCCCGGGAGCACTGCTACGTTTTGAGTCCGCAGACTGTGCACAGAATGCAATTAGGTTTATGACTCCTCAGGAGGCTGTTGTGCCATGGAGTCGGGAGTGGGATTATGCAGCTGAATCCTTCGCAAAAGTAGACACAAACCTGGTGCATAGTGAATACTTGAAAACACAAACCGTGTTTGTGAGTGCTTTGCTGTGATTAACAGAAACCATGGTTTCATGTTATGCTTTTTAAAACATAAAAACATAAAAAAAATGGAATTTTAGAATTCCTGAGACATTGATCTTTTCATGCAGCATTAAATTCGGTATTTGTGCAACACAATACACAATTCTATGTACTATTTCTTTTACAAAAAAAGAAGACACTTTTCCTCCTGCTTCAAGCAGTAATTAAGGGCACAATCCTATGCTGAGTTAGGCCACTATAAACTAAACCAGCAAAGTTTGGCCAGCACAAGGGCCACCATAAACTATGTTTGGACCACTCTCGGAGTCTCGAGGCCAACACACAGACGTGAGCCATCCTCCCTGACTCCAAGAGAGAGTGGTCCAAATGCACTGGTCCAAATGAATGGTCCAAACGGTGGTTCTTGTGCTGGCCAAATTTTGCTGGCTTAGTTTATGCCGGTCTAACTCCAGTTTAGGATTGAGCTCTCAGTATCAGTTATCATTACCAAGTAACAGGCCTACAAGACTATAAATTCTTATTTTTTGGCATAACCTGTAAAGGAAAAAATAGGACAAAATGCAATAAGACTTCAAACAGTCTCCTCCTGGTATTTTAAAATTTAATGACGTGTTGGGAGTAGTTTAAAATGAAATGAGTCATGTTTTTTAAGAGGAGCAATAATGCAGAACAGTATTTCAATCTTGGCTAAATCACAGTACGCAAGTATGAAGTAATACTGTACAATGAAGGGATTGTTTTCTGTTGGGAATAAAGCAACACAAAAATTAAACAAATATTCTAAGAAACAAAAAAAATATGAAGGATGTGATGCTAAGGGAGGTGGAAGAAGAGTTCTCAGCCTACATTTAAATCCAGATCCGCTTCCTCTTTCATAGCTCTGAAGACAACAGAAAACAACGTACTGTTACTTATAGAGGCAAGGCCACTCTGGGCAACCAAGGGAGCCCCTCCCCTCAGGAAGACCTTGTCACATGACCTGCCTGAGAGGAGGAGCTACCTAACATTGACAACCCTGCCATCACAACTGGAGAACTTTCCAATCACCTCTCATACTAGCACTTTTGGAGACCAAATAAGAGTTTTCCCCTCAAACAGCAAATGTATATTGAAATTCCACCCCTATGCAGACATTCAAACAACAGTTGGCCCTTCTTCGTGGACTCGGCATCCATGGATTTGCGTATTCGCAGATGCCAATCCTTATCATCCGCAGATGCCGGAGGGGCTCAGAGAACCTCCAGGGTGCAACCAGAAGGCACTTCCAGTTTGTGCCAGCAACTTTGGGTCAAGTATGGAGGTGTTCTGAGGAGCAGAGAGACCTCCCCATGGGCCCCAGGTAAGCTGCTCTAGGCCCCCCACTTATCCATTGATTTTGGTATCCACAAAGGGGCCTGGAATGGATCTCCGCAGATACCAAGGGCCCACTGTATATATATCACAGGACCCATGGCATGCATGTTCATCTCTAGCCTTTCAGCATCATGCTTCTACAGGGGTCAACATGCAGAGCTAAACAGGGGTAAACAGAGTAAGGTAGGACATATTGTGCCTGCTTGATCCTGACCTGCTCCACAGGTTGACAATGCACATCAATGGACAACACTCTTTAGGGCAAACTCCACAGCAGCACAGGAGACCCAACAAAAAGCAAAGGCCTTAAGTCAACCCAATGGTCCCCTCCCAATTCCAGCAGTGACACAATTTGTACACACACACACACACACACACACACACACACACACACACACACACAC
>JAJKFI010000044.1:3320253-3338059 GCA_029204185.1 Lerista edwardsae | reverse complement strand
CACACACACACACACACACACACACACACACACACACACACACACACCAACCATCTTTATGAACATCTCTTTCACTGCCTACAGGTTAATATGTATCTTTACAGAGGACCTATCACGCACACCTAAAATTCTATTTACTTAATTAAATCAGAAACTTAAGACTTGGTAATAAACAAGAAAATTAAGCAGGTCCAAACTTGTGCACAATCTACAAGTTTCCCCACACCTTAGGGGAAAGATAAGACTATTTCTCAAGAGAACACTACACCAAGTCTTCCAACCACTAGGGGGATACAATCAAATTGGCTTTTCTTGAACAATGTATGCATTTTTGCTTTCTGAAAAGCACTTTTTTTTTTTGCTTTTTATTTGTCCATGTTGTCAATGCTCTCAAAAAAACTTTTTTAAATAGAATCTATGTAATTCAAAACCTTTGACTTCAATTTGACTCTATCTAGTGGCCATTCATGATTTCTCATCAGCAAGTCCTGAGGATCTTTTAGTACTCAAGCAAATGCCAGGATTTGGTACAAAGCCAGGATGACTCCCAGCATATCAATTCAGCATGAGTAGACTCGGGTGTTGCTGTGGTAGAGGCAGCTGACAAGCATCACGGAGGCACATAATATGGTGGCAAAGCCAGATCTCAGGTTACGACGCTGTCAAAGGACTGACAACTGTCATATTGTGACAACACAGTATGCACAACACCAGCAGCCAGCTTTGACTGATCCCTCCCTGCCAATTTCATGACCTGTGCACAAAAAAACAGGGGAGAGGGGTGGAAAATGCTGCAAAATTCATTGTCAGTGAAGCAGCAGCAGAAGGAGCATGGCTTTGAGTTCTCTTCCATTGATTCACTGATTGTTCTGCAGGCGGGAATAATCTGTCTGAGCGATACAGTTTATTACTTCCTGCTTAAGACAAAACTGCATGTCTGCAATGTATTATTTTTTTGTGTTGGCCAGATTTTATGTCAGATGTGTGTCCATGGATACCAAGGCACCAGGTTGCGCACTGCTTGTCACAGTGGCAAGGCTGGTGAGCATCATCAACGTATCGCAGGCGAATTATGTTTCTCATGTACTATGTAAAAAGGTAAAGGTTTCCCCACGACTGAATGGTCTAGTCGTGACCGACTGTAGGGGGCGGTGCTCATCTCCATTTCAAAGCCTGTAGAGCCAGCGTTTTTGTCCGAGGACATGCTTCCGTGGTCATGTGGCCGGCATGACTCTAAGGAACGCCGTTACCTTCCCACCTAAGTGGTCCCTATTTATCTACTTGCATTTTAGGTGCTTTCGAACTGCTAGGTTGGCAGGAGCTGGGACAAGCAACGGGAGCTCACTCCATCACACAGTCTCGAACTCCCAACCTTGCGGTCGAAAGCCCAGCAACAGCGCATTAACTCGCTGCGCCACCACGTCCCCATGTACTGTGTATCTTTGGTCAAAAGAAAGACGCACCCCTGACTTTTTAAATGAGCACAGGTCATGTTACTGTGGAGCAAATAGAGGACGACCTTGGCCCACACTTCATGGCGGTGTTGTGAGGATACAAGGGAGAGAAGGGGATCATGAAGAAAAAAAAATCAAGTAAACTCAAGCCCCAAGCCTGTCTAGAAGGTAATAATGACCATTTTTTCTGGTTGGACATCAGGAAGAAATTCTTGACGGTTAGGGTGGTTTCACAGTGGAACAGATTGCCAAGGGAGGTGGTGGATTGTCCCTCGCTGGAGATCTTCAGGCAGAGGCTCAACATGCACCCGCTGGAAATGCTCTAGGAAGATTTTCTACTACAGGCAGGGGGTTGACCTTGCAGGTCCCTTCCAACTCAGTCCCTCAGGAGCAGGGGCACAGCTAACGGAAGTGTAGCCCAGTGCAGGAGGCAAAATGTTGCCCCGGAAGTGACATCACAACAGGAAGTTTGTTTCACTCTGGTTCTGTTTCATTGCATTCTGCATTAAATTACCTTTCCAAAAATATATACAGTATATCCAAGATTCCTCGGTCTCTGGTTGAGAACTGACCCTCACAAGCCACACCAGCTCGCGATTTTGTGATTTAATTTTTTTTTTGGCATACTAGTATCAAGCTCAGCTAGTTGCCCCCTCCCCTAAAATTTGTTGCCTAGTGCAACTGCACCCCCCTGCACTTCTTTAGCTACGCCCCTGCTCAGAAGTACCTATATTACTAACCAAACTTCTAGTTATACATATTCAATGCCACTGTTTGAAGCAATCACTGAGGCTGTGTATTAGCTAATGCTATGCCCAAATTAGGCTGGGCGCTTTCTGTAAAAGCTTCAGTTACCCTCCCCGCCACACAGAGTTTTGCACCATAAGATGTTGCTTTGTGTGACAAGAGAAGACGTGTGTTGGAGTAAGAGGGCATACATACATCCCACTGCCAAGTCCAACACTAGCAGCACATCAACTAGCTCCAGCAGTATGGGGATGGAGATGTGCACCTCACCAAAAGCAGAGCAGCATAGATGGAGATCGTATCTGAACGCGGATGTTGCCCATCCACATTAGATTACTTTCAAAAGGACTATGCATTCAAGTGTGCATCCAAATGAGCATCCCCACTGACATTCTGTCAAGCCTAGTTATGTGTAACTATGCAGAACAAGAGCTGAATTAGGGCAAAAGTCTTGCCAAGCAGCACTGGCAAGACACGGAGCATCAGTCCGGTTGCCTGAGCAACAGGGACATGGATATGTTCCTTCTTCATTCTGCCATTCAGAGAAAGGACATTCGTGCTCAGTGATGTTGTTACATAAGCAAATTTAATTGGCTACATGACACCTCGCTGCCATCAATGTTCACTACAAGGTCTCCCAATTGTCTGGGATCAATAGCACGAGAAAAAAAAAATAGCACCTTCACAAAACGGTGCCCAAATACTAGCATACTGTGCCCCAAAGCACAGCAAATTCCCCAGTGATGATGGAGGAAAAACTATTTTAGTGGAAAACATGAAAACATAAGAGAGGGCAGGGGGTGTTAAAAAGGTTTTGCAAAATCCCGGATTTCACCTTGAGAATGTCAAGAGAGCCAAAATTTGAAGCACCACTAGCACAATGCACGCAGGGCAAAAAAGGAGGGAGAACAACTATTTCACATATACAGTTGGCACTCCTTATCCACGGGTTCGGCAGCCGAAGATCTGACTCAAGGCAGATGCCGACTCCAGTCTGGAAGAGAACTCCATGATGGTTGCATGGGGGCAGAGGGTGGGTTTATAGAACAGGGCAAGGGGCAGAGATCAGTTGTGAGTTACGAGGAAGTCAGGCTTTTAAGAATTAACACGAGATACAACTCTGGGAGAATTGCGGCGAACAACAGAACATGCCTCCTTGAGCCTAGTTTTCTCTACCACTTCAACTTCACCAGAAGGGAATGCAGGGACCACAACCAACAGCACTGACACAGATGTCAAGTGTGGTTGTCATATTAGCTGAGGTACCATCTGATGCCTTATTTGCCAGCATCTTTAGGTGCATTTTCTTTGTCCACGAGCCTCTAACCCATTTTGCTTCTATGGACAATTTTTATTTAAATACACTTCATAAAAAAGAAAAAAAGACACACTGAAGATGTTTAACGGTGCTTACCATTGGCAGTGCATTGATGGGTGGAAGTTTCCTGTTAGGAGCCTCCAGTCACAGGAAGATGATGCTGTAAAAAACAAAAACAAAGCACACACTCAGATTTTAAACAGTTAACTATTAAAAGTGGCAATTCCAAGACCAGATTGTTCAGAAGATTTGTAAAGGGAAAGATAAATTCTCAAAGCTTTTTTTTTCTTTTGAGACCGTAAGTATGTCATAGAATTGTCAACTTTTACATTCCTTTGTTCCTACCCATGGAATTTACATACGTACATCAGAAAATGCAAATTTATCCTAGATTCACTTCAATACTAAGATGGGTTAAAGGAAATTGGGTGGCAAGCCTGAGCCCAGTTCACACTGCTGCACTATGGGGTGCTGTCGTGATGTACCTACCACCCACCTACCACTAGCTCCTGCAAAATTGGGCTTAAGAGACTGAACAGACCAGCTGATGTATTATTGCCACATAAGGAACCTCTGAAAGAACGTGAAAACCCAGATTACCCTGCACAGGAGCCGACAGTCAAACTAGGCAACATTGGTGGTTGTGACAATGCTGGGAGACAGCTGCAGCTTGGTGGGGTCACAAACCAATACAGGGTTAACTTACACCAGCCCAGCAAGGGTAGCAGTGCCTTCTAATCTAAAATCGTCAAAACTGATATTTCCCTCAACATATTTGTAACACTCAAATGGTGCAGACAGAGGCATCCATCTAAGGATAGCAGCTATAAGGAAAATTGGGGGGGGATTCTCTCTTTTATAAGGAGACCGCCATAGAAGTTGACTGCAAGAACTGAAAGACACAATTTGCCTTACATAACTTCCTGCAACTAAGGCTGCAGTTCAGAGCACACTTTAAATTACAAGATCTATATTCCGCCTTTCCATTAATAGTCTTCAAAGTATTCGATACACAACATTCACCAACTCAAAAATAAAACACAACACAAAGATAAAATACAAAATTAGATTCAGTTCCTGTTTTTTTTTAATCTACTTCTATTTATAAACACTATCCATATTCAGTATCAATAACAGGGAAATACCCTCAAAACAATTCGGTAATTCTATCTTGCCTAAAGCTTAGAAGAATAGGACGGGTTTATCTGCCCCCCAAAGGATATGTGTTTCAAGAGGATGTTCCATAACTGATTTGCCACAGTAATAGAATGCCCTGTCCCCAGTGGCCACCCAGCTAATTGGGCACTCAGAGCAGTCCTGATTATTTCAGTAGAAAGTCATACAGGCCTGGGAGTAAGCATGTTGAGCTCAGAAGGACTGACTTAAGAACATAGGAGGGTAACATGGGTAAAGAACATAGGAGACAGAGAAAGTGGCACAACTGCAGTTATGTGCACAAAGCCACCAAAGTATTTAATATGCTAGGGATGAATGACTGGCAGTCGCATGTCGTCCAGCCCATGAACCAATCACTACTGTCATCCGTCCAGTCATATATCCTTCTTTAGCTTCCTTCAACTCCCTGAAGCCTTCTCTTTCCAGAAAGAAGACACAGACTCAGGACACATCTCACTATTTTTTTTTCCTTCCAAATTCAGTCAGAAGGGAAAGTATGTTAAGGGGGCTAAAGAGAAGCAACACATTAGCATTGCAGTGGTGAATTCAGCATTGGTATATCACGCAGCAAGTGTTAATTAAAGTAACAGAATACAGTCCTTAGCGCTTGATTTGCAGCTTCTGGCCCCCACAAGCAATTGTGCAATGTTGTCTTAGAATCTTGAGCAGTCCAGTTTTCTTTTGTGAAAAATGGGCCAATGCTCAGCAAAGGCCACACAGTCCAAATGCATAGGAAAGAATAGAAATGGGTAGAGAAGTTAAAAAAAAAAAAAAGCTTCCCCATCACTGGTGTTTAAGTGGTCATTGGCGTGAAGGCATAGATAGAGTTCTATTGCAGGGGACATCTGCAGCAGAGGTTCTTAACCAGAAGCACGCAGACCCATGATGGGCTTCAGGGGGTCCATGAATTCGGTGAACTTCTTTTTAGTTTCCCTCCTGCTGGTATCACTCCAAGGCGGCAGGGGTCTGTGGGTCCCACACACACTGCCAGACACCACCTCAAGTACTATCAGTAGTACAAGTAGCATTGGTTGAGAAACGCTGGTCTAGAAAACTATTAAAACATCTAAAGTACTCTAGAAGAATTAAAGAAACCTTATCCTGCCGTTACGATTATGGACATCTATGGACATCTTTACAATGGTCTCACGGTGCATTTTTAAGATTAAAAACTCAATCTTTTCAAGTGTTCACTATTCTTTTTCATTGCAGATTAGTTATTATAATCTCTTTTAATACGTGGATGCTCCATTATATAAGCAAGGAAATCGCATGTAGTTGCAGAGTAAATCAAAGTTGGTGTAAGACCAGTAGCTGATCCAGCAGATCCACAGAAGTCATAAAAACTATGATATGTTTCATGGACACAGCTGGCCTAAGCTTATACATTTTCTTTTTGTGCCTTAGTTACTGCTTTCCATATAAAATTTAAATTACATCAGGGCACTGTTTTGTTTTTTTTGCAAGCCTAGCACATGTCAGGAAATGTCAAAGAAAAAACGATTAAGCTCAAGTATCCTTTGTTTTTAGTTTCATTGCCAAATATGATGGGACAAAAGCCGCAGGGCTTCTTGGGAAGCAAAGTTATTGCCAATGGAAATGTGAAACCAACACAGCTGAAGGAGCACCTTACGGCTGTCCATCTAGAAAACACATTGGACAATGTGAATCTTTTTTTGTGATAAGGCAGCTCAATTTGAGAAGACTGGAAAGTTACCAAAACCTGGATTTGCCCCAACACAAAAGCCTTGCCTGGAAGCCTGCTACAAAGTTGCATATCACATGGCCCAGCAAAAGAAGCCACATGAGATGGGAGACGTTGTGTGAGGCCGCATGGTACTGTGGCATCCTGCTGAAGTCCAAGGTGCTGAGTGGCTAGTCTTCCATCCCCAATGTCACTATGCCATATTCCTTCAGCATGCAGCTGGCTGACAGTACAGATGTATCTCAGTGCAGCTGGCTTCTGGTTTTTGTCTGATGTCCATGCTGACACCATCAATGAAGTATTCCTATTGTGTGGGTCCTTTTTGGAAGCTAAAAAAGCCACTGACTCCTTCAATGGTGACAAAGCTTCTCTGCCAAGCAAAAGTCTGATTTAATTAGAAAAAAACTCTGGTGCTCTGAGCATTTGTGCACTTGCACTGCTTGGCAACACATCTGGTTTGACTGCTTCGGTGAAGAAAGGAGTTCCATCCCACCACTATGGCTTGGTGCTTTCGGCATTGGTATGCAATGGCACCAAAGTTTCTTTCAACAATCCTGAAATAACTCTTATCTAAGTCACCTATTTCATCAGACAGGGGCCTTCAACCCCAAATGTTTAAGAGTGCAATCCTAACCTGCAGTTGCGCTGGCACAGTTAGTCCAGCAAAGTTTGGCTGGCACAAGGGACACCATAAAGTATGTTTGGACCACTCTTGGAGTCAGGGAGGATGGTGCACATTTGGGTGCACCAACCTTTGCTGGCCAAACTGTGCCAGCCTAACTCCAGGTTACAATTGTGCCCTAAGAGACTGTCAAGAAGTGAGAGAATAAAGTTCTGCTCTACTACAAACAAGTTTGTTGGCGTTCCAGAGTACAAATCTTGAAGCACTGGATTGAACTTTGGGAAATTTTATTTTTTAGAAAGAAAAGGAAAACCCATTCTCAGAACAATTTGACAGGTCTTGGCTTGCTTGGCAGATATTTTTGGCCATATGAATTAGGTAAATTTTTCAATTCAAGGCCCTGCAGTCAGCATGATGAATGCTGTTAAAAAAAAACTACAAGCTGTTTTGGCCAAGCTGCCACTCTGAAAGAGGACATTAGAGACAGGGATCTATGCAAACTTTCCAGTGCTGGAGGGAACTGTGTCTGCAGGCTGGAGTCTAGAGTGTGAAAGCCTTGTGAAGCCTTTCTCTGCAGAAAGAAACTGCAGACGCCTGGAAACACTGTGGAACAATTTTGAAGGTTACTTCTGCTCCAACAACCTTCAAACTGAAACATGGATTTGTAATCCCTTCCTTGACGATTGTGGGGCATGCCAAAGATGACCTCATTGACTTGAGGACACAAAGGAAACGAGGAGACATTAATTCAGCTCATAGACTATTAGGGAATTCTGGTGTTCCTTGACGCAAGTCCACCTTCATCTGACAAAACAAGCTATGGTCACTCAGTTGAGTATGTCACCCTGCTATGCTAGTCAGTTTTTCAGCCCTTCTTGGCATCAAAGCAAAAGACTGAGATCAACTGGATGTCATATAAAAGACATTTTATATTTAGGGCCCAATAAGGGTGGTACCACCATATGAGTGTACGTACAAGTGTGTCAAACAAGTGCACCTCCAGCACGGAGCTAAGTGCCAGTGGGCGCTGGGCCTCATTGGTGAGAAGATCCACTGCGGGAGCAGCCAGCGGTAGGTGTTGCAGCCGGCAGCTGGCGAGGCTTCCAGGGCTGGCTGAGGGCTGGGGGCAAAGCTAGACCTGGGAGCGGAAACAGCAGCAGATTCTGCCGCTGAGTCCAATGCCCTTCCTCAGCCGCAGAGGCCTACATGACCTCCTCGATTCTACGCCTGCTGAACAGCAGGCCCAGATCTGAGAAGCTCCACTGCCGCCAGCTGAATGCTACCCGGGATAAGGGAGCAAACATTCCCTTACTCTGAAGGAGACTCTGGTGGCTACCCCCCCCCAGCTCCACTGGATACAACAGCAGCCATTCCAGCACTACTGTTCCTCTGGGCGCTGCCAGGGTTTAGGACTGAGCTGTTAAAAAAACCAAGGATTTGTGTACGTAATTGTAGCAAACAATTGGTTGAATCAGAGATTGTATGAGAATCATCTTAGCTAGTTTTCTATATTATATTGGTTTCTATATTTCTTTGAGAAGTTCTCTCTCTCTCTCTCTCTCTCTCTCTCTCTCTCTCTCTCTCTCTCTCCCTCTCTCTCCCTCCCTCCCTCCCTCCCTCCCGCATTCTGGGAATTCATGGGGGGAGGAAATCCATCGAATGTTCTTCTGGACAAGCAGAAGAATCTTCAATCATTAAAGAGAGGCTGCATTAGACAGGAAAAAAAAAAAACCCTATGGCTTTGTAAGCATGTAGCTGTTCCCTTGCTTAGCTGTAAAGGTTATCCTGAGAGTTATGCAATCTCGTGGAGGAAATATCAAGTTGCCAAGCAGCATCATTTCTCATATGGAAATGAGTGGGATTAGATGTTGACACAAAGGTAACATCTCGAGTACATGAATCTGCCTGTCCTGCAAGAACTTTTAGGGAGCCTGTCTTTGGGGTTACTCCACCGTCAGGCAAGTGCTATAGAACCATGAGAGGGCCTTCTCAATACTGTGGAACACTCTGCCTCAAACCCACCCACCCAAAGTAGGTCTTGCACCACAAACTGAAAGGCCTGGCTATTTTTTATAATGTTGCCTACTTAACAAAGGAGAGATAAACTTCCTTTAAAACAGTGGCTCACAACCTGGGGGTTGGGACCCCCAAGCGGGTAGCAAAGCGCTTGAGGCAGCTGGTCACCACCATCTTGGAAGTTTCATTTTGGCTAGGGAAAAGGCTTCCATTATACTGCCGCCACTACAATGCTTGTAGCTTAGCCTTGCTATGGGCTTGTCTTGATGTGTGTGTATGTGTGTGATGAAGTTTCTCCCGGGTCTCTTTCCGAGTGGACATGTCATGCTTTCCATGTGCATGCCTAAGTGAGCCTCAGTGCGCGGTGAAGAGGAACATAAATACTCTAAAGAGTATCTTAAATTTGCCTTTACCACCTTGATCAGCAATGGCATTAGAGAAACCACGAAGCGTTTGGTGCAATATTATTCACAGTTCTGAACACTGAACTCAAATGTCACTTAGGGAACAATCCTAACCAAGTTCCTAGCACTGACCTAGCTGTGCCAATGGGACATGTGCTGCATCCTGCAGCGGAGTAGTAGTCACGGAGGCCTCCTCAAGGTAAGGGAATGTTTGCTCCCTTACCTCAGAGCTGCATCGCACTTACCCCGGTGCTGGGAAGTCGGTTAGGATTGCGCCCCCAGATGCAAACCATTCAGAACATTCTAAAAAGGATGTGGGGCTCTTTTGACTTTCAAAAAGTTTGAAAAAAAAACAATGATTCCACTTCCTGCTTAATGACATCACTTCCAGCCCTAGATCTTTGGGGGTCCCAATAGGCCCCTAAAAGGGGGGTCCTGGTGCAAAAAAGGTTGGGAACCACTGCTTTAAAATGCATAAAGAAAAACCTGTATTCAACCAATTTAAAAATAGCTTTGAAATAACAGAGTGCATCTAGTGCCATTTGTGGGCATCCACACAACACTATATGCCCTCTAGATCCACAGAGGGGAAAAACACATACAAGAAAGAAGGGATTGAAAAAGCCACAGTCACCTAGCAAGACACCCAGTGCTCTGGCACACCTTCTTGCATATGAAGTTGAAGAAGCTTCTCATCTAAAATCAATGCTTTTTATACACCATCCAGGGCTGGGGGCGGGGAGGGGGAGATGCTTCTCCTGTGCCATGGTGGAAACACTTTAAAAATTGTGAAGTTTTATCCACATAACTGGTGGGGTGCCGCAACTACAAGAGCGCTCAGCCAGTTTGGTGAGCCCAGAATGCACCTGAAACGCTGGGGTTTGAAAGAGGAACTTTCTGGGCTCGAGAGTGTGTGTGCTTGCAGCAATCTTGAGAAGCGAATGGGGTATGTTGCATCACCAGCCCCTGCAATTGGCAGACAGCAGGAAGCCTCTGGATTGGCCAGGCCTGGTCAAGGAAGACTTGGTACAAAAAGCCTGGCATTCAGCCATTGCCTAGTCACGAAAGGTCCCAAGGCAGTCTAACTGGCGTCAACTCAATACCCAAGTTCAGTTGCCACTTTAGGGCCAATGCCACATTCGCTGTGCATTATAGGGGCCCACATGTGTCCATCCCAGACATCGCCTGAAGGTCAATGATGCAGCAAGGTTGTTGGCACCTCCTGGGAACCTCATGTGTACCTCCTTGAGTTCCATCACAGAAGACAGACAAAATATTTGCACAAGCTTGACTCGGAAAGCTAGCTGGCAGAAACTGCAGGCAGCACAAAACGCAGCTGAAATGTTACTAAACAAGACCAGACGAAGGAAACTTATTTTGCTGGTTTTGAAACAGACACAATTCAAAGTCTAGAAAACCTTAAACTAAGACCTACCGAGTTTTATTTGCCCACCAGAGTCAGAATCATTTGGATTCTGTTATTTGTTATTAATTTGAGACTCTGCTCCAGCCCCCCCGCCCACTCCCAATCATCTGAGGTCAGGCAGATAGTGGCTCCAGTTACTTCTCCACTGTAATGCCTTGGAGGTAGACTGTCCTCCCCAGATAAGCTCACCAGGAACCCAACTCGGACGTTGTTTTGGTCTCAAGCAAATACTTTTTTACTTATCTGGGCATTCCACCACATTTCATGGCCCTGTGCTGTATTTTGGGATGCCAGTTCTGTGATTTTTACTGGGTGTTTTCAACATTTTTCAACAACAACAACAAAACCAATAGTTTACCAAGAAAAAATAAATAAATGGTCTCCTTTTCTAAAAACAATCACAATCCGTAAGATGCAGAAGAAACACCAGCAAACAGCCGCTAGAAAAGCCACTGCACTAGATTGAAAAAGGATAGTTACTCTCCCCCTGCAAAATATAAGACAACAAACATTTGAAAAAGTTGGAGAACAAACATAAAATTCACCAAAGCAACAACATTCAAAGAAAACATTTATAAAATGTTTTATAGATGGCATCTGTCTTCGGAGATTATAGCTAAAATGTATAATGCTGGAATAGAAGTGAAATGACTTAACAGGCAAATATTATCATATGTGGTGGACTTGTAAAAAAGCAAAAGAATTTTGGAAAAAAATTACATGACTGGACTCAATACATATTGAAATGTGATATCCCATTTAGACCAGAATTTTTTCTTCTCAATATAGTGTCGTCAATACAAGATAGACAAAGTAAATATTTAGCGGTACATATTATTGCTGTGGCAAGATCAGTATATGCACAGATATGGAAAAGTAATGAAATCCCAGAGTTAGAGAACTTGATAGATAAACTATATGATGTGGCTGAAATGATGGAGAGACTTAAAGGTGGAAATCTGTGCAAGATAGAAAACTACTGGAAGCCTTTTTATGACTGGATAGATATACAATCAAGAATTTATCAAATGTGTTAAGATGTATTGTAAAGATTACTTTAAGGTAAATTAGATTAGAAATACTGCTATCCCAAGAGAGTAACCCTTTTGTGTTATCCCCTTTTCCCTATGTTTAATATTATCCTATACCGTACCTTTATATTGAAACTAGCGTTTTTGACCTGGCGTTGCCCGGGCAACAAATCTGAATGTGGACTCAAACGGTATCAGGAGCGTCACAGTTCATCTCGGCGACTCCGGAAACTACGGATTTGACACCTATATCGGCCGTTTTCAAGCACTTTCACGTGGGAGCCCCTGTGTACCCCCACCCCTGAGGGCGGTAGGTGGGTCTGACCCCTGTAGTGTTTGTCGCCAGACCATAAAGCATACACACACCAGGTTTTGTGTAAATCGCTCCAGGCGACAGTTTTCATGTGGGCCCCCTGTGTACCCCCACCCCCAGGGGCGGTACGGGGGCCTGACCCCCGCAGTGTTTGTCGCCAGTCTGCCAGGCATGCGCATGCCGAGTTTGGTGCCAATTGGTCCAGGTGTTCCAGTGGGGCATGGCGGATGTTCTATTTCGCACCCTGTTCGCCCCCCACATCGATGGGGGGCGAACCCGGACTCCGACAGCATTGGGAGCATCAGCGCTCATCTCAGCGTCCCAGGAAACTATAGATCTGACACCGATTCCAGCCGTTTTCGACCATTTTCACGTGGGGCCCCCCCACGTACCCCAACCCCTGGGGGCGCTAGGGGGCCCTGACTACCGCAGTATTTGTCACCAGGCCACCAGGCATCCGCATGCCAAGTTTGGTGCCAATCGGTCCAGGCGTTCCAGGCGGGCATGGCGGAGGTCTTGTTTTGCACCCCTTCTCGCCCCCCATGTAAAGGGGGGGCCGAACCCAGACTCCAACGATATTGGGAGCATCGCTGCTCATCTTGGGGACCCCGGAAAGTACGGATCCGACGCTGATTTCGGTAGTTTTCGACCATTTTCACGTGGGATCCCTGGCGTAGCCCCCCCCCGGCGTACCACGGGGCCCTGACCCTTGCAGTGTTTGTCACCAGGCCACTAGGCATCCGTACGCCAAGTTTGGTGCCAATCGGTGCAGGCATTCCAGCGGGGCATGGCGGACATTGTGTTTCGTACCCCTTCTCGCCCCCGAGGGGGGGCCGAACGCGGACTCCAACAGCGTAGGTAGCGTCGCCGGTCGTCTCGCCGGACCCAGAAACTACGGAGCCGAAACCAATTCCGGCCATTTTAGACCATTTTCACGTGGGGCCCCCTGCGTACCCTCCTGGGGGTGCTACGGGGCCCTGACCCTTGCAGTGGGTCACAAGGCCGCCAGGCATCCGTAGGCTGAGTTTGGTGACAATACGGATCCGACACTGATTTTGGCCGTTTTCGACCATTTTCACGTGGGGCCCCGTGTACCCCCACCCCTGGGGGCGGTTGGGGGCCCTGACCCCTGCAGTGTTTGTCAGCAGGCTGCCAGGCACCCGATGCCTAGTTTGGGGCCAATGGGCCCGGGGGTTCCAGGGGGGGCATCACGGACTTTTTGTTTAGTACCCCTTCCCCCCCCCCCCGGGGGGGGGGGGGGCCAACCCGGACTCCAACGGCATCAGGAGTGTCGTCCCTCATCTCGGCGACCCCAGAAACTACTGATTCGACACCAATTTCAGCTGTTTTCGACCGTTTTCACGCGAGGAATCCCGTGTACCCCCACCCCCGGGGGCGCGAGGGGGGTCTGACCCCCGCAGTGTTTGTCGCCAGATTGCAAGGCACTCGCATGCAAAGTTTGGCATCAATCGCTCCAGGCGTTGCAGGAGGGAAGGGTGGACAGTTTATTTTCCACCCCTTTTTGCACCCCCACGCTGGGGGGGGGGCGAACCCGGAGTCACATGGCATCGTGGGCGTCACCGCTCATCTTGGTGACCCCGGAAACGATGGATTCGATACCGATGTCGGCCATTTGTGATCATGTTGACGTTTCAAAAAACTCTTGCACCCCCGGGGGGGGTCCTAGGGGTGTGTGACCCCTGCAGTGTTTGTCGCCAGGCCACAAGGTGTATGCGTGCCAAGTTTCGTGTCGATCGGTTCAGGCATTGTGGAGCCTATGCGGAACATACATACAAACATACAAACACACGTTCTTCTTTTATATATATAGATTAATTAATTAAAAAAAACTCTTGAAAAAAAGAAAATGAAAAAGTGTCTCTGCCCAGTTGGCAAGGGTTTTATTTGACTTCATTATACCTACTTGCTTTTAAAAATGCACACAACTCTGAGATTCTTTTACTGAAGAATGGCTTTTAGATCTATACAATAAAATTAAAAACAAGCTTATCTCCACTGTGTGCCCAACAATCAAATGCTGGGATTTCAACATGTTACTCAAAGACCAGAGGTCATTTGCTTAGCTCAGTCATTCCTAACCTTTTTTGCACCGGGACCCCTTTTTAGGTACGAAACCTGTCGGGACCCCTCTAAGACCTAAGGCCAGAAGTGATGTCATTAAGCCGGAAGTGAAGTCGTTGTTTGTTTGTTTTTTAACAAATCAACTTTTTTGGAAATCGAAAAAACTTCACATCCTTTTAAGAGTATTCTGAATGCTTTCTGTCTAAGTGATATTTGAGTTTCGAGTTCAGCGATTGATTCAGCACGTAGAACAACACTGCACAGAATGCATTATGTTCCTCTCTGCCATTGCTGATCAAGGTGGTAAAGCCAAATTTTAGACAGTCATCAGAGTATTTACGTTCCCCATGGGCTGAGACTCACCTAGGAATATGTATAGAAGGCGTGACATGCCCACTCGGAAAGAAGTTCCATCTGTACTCACTGGAACTCAGTCCCAGGTGAATGTGTAGCCACAATGTGCCACAGCATCCCCTGCATGAACCAGAAACCTAGAACTCTTAGTAGCATCAATTGTTGGAAGCTTCCTTTACATCCGTAATGCTTGAATGTGTAACGCCCTTCCCAGATAAGCTCAACTTGGCACCAAACTCGTATGTTATTTTGGTCTCAAGCAAACACTTTTTAGTTATCTGGGCATTCCACCATGTCATGGCCTGTGCTGTTTTCTGCTTTACTATTCCTTTTTTTCCTCCTCCCCCTCCCCATGTTATAAAATGCAACAAAACTACAATATTTTATTATACTTCATACCTTTCCAAAGGTGGGTAAAAATGCCATGTCATGATATATTCAGGGAATTAAAAATGTTATCCATTAGCATCACTCAGCAACTTTACCTTTTTAATCCGTACAACTGTAAATTAATACCTGCTATTCCCTAAGGCAACAGAGTCAATTTCCAACAAAAAAAAAAACTATTTGTAATCCACTGTAATCTGCTGTATATTAATGAAACAGGCTTTTTTCCAGAGAGAGAAGAGAAAATGAGACTGTAGGGGGACATCAGCTACCACCTACAGTAGTTCACCACTATGGTATGCAGTAGATTTTTCTAATATAGCAGTAATGCTCTGCCACTCCCAAGCTACATGGAATGTAATTCTAGATCTCCTTGGACAGAACCACAAAAAGGAGAAGAGGCGTTTGACTAACTGCAAGTACATGATAGAGCTTGAGAGGCTAGATAGAGTACAGCTGCTAATCCGGTAATCTTGCATCTGCTGCCTATCTCACCCTCCATGAACCATCTTGCAACAGGTAACATGTAGGTTAGAGATAAAGGTTTCCCCACGACCAAATGTCCCAGTCGTGACCAACTGCAGGGGGCCATGCTCATCTTCATTTCTAAGCCAAAGAGCCGCCGTTTGTCCGAGGACAACTTTACACAGTCATGTGGCCAGCATGACTACACAGTACGCCGAAGTGCACAGAATGCCATTACCTTTCCACCAAAGTGGTACCTATTTATCTACTTGCATTTTTACGTGCTTTCAAACGGCTAGGATGGCAGGAACTGGGACAAGTGACGGGAGCCAACTCTGTCACACGGTCTTGAACTGCCAACCTTCCGGTCAACTGGCTCAGCGGCAGCGGTTTAACTTGCAGCACTATCACAGGAATGTAAATAGGAACCATCCTGCTGGACAAAAAGTCTGTCAAGGCCAGCATCCTATTTCCTTTTGCTTCCAATTCAATGCCCACAAGCAGAGCGTGAAAGCAACAGCTCTCCCCTAGTGCCTCCATTCCCTGTTCACTCCACTGGTAGCAGGCTCCCTATGAAGGCTTCATATAGTCATCATGATTAACAGCCATTAGACTTATTCTCCATGAATGTGTCAAATCTCTTACTTAAAGGGGTCATCCCAGGTTAGTGAATTATGTAAGTTTTATATATGATGCTTGCCTAAATCTCCTCCAAATGAAGCAATTTCATTGGATGACCCCTGGCTTATTATGGTAGAAAACTTCTTTTTCCACATCACACTGCTGGATTTCAGCCATTTATCCTTTCCCATTGTGATTATATCAAGTTTGAAAGAAAGAATACTACGGCATTTTGTCACCTCTACGAACGCTTCTTCTACCATTTTCAAGTAGCCAGAATCACTGTAGCCGGCTGGCCAGACCGAACCCATGGTCTGAGCTGCCAAATACTGGAGTAAAAAGTCTTGGTTGACAAACTACACCAGAGCAGGCAGAGCCCTAATATAGCACTACACAACCTGGAAGTGTTAACAATATTTCTAGATCACGTGCCATAAGCAGATGAACTGTCTAGCAAAGCTGCATTTGAACTTAACAGTAGGTGGGTCAGATCATTGGCCCTTCTAGAACTCCTATTATATCACATCTGTAAAAGCAAACAACAACAAAACAGCTCAAAGGCAAAAAAAAAAAAAAGCTGTGTCTTTTAAAGACACTGTGGCTGAAGCACTGTAGAAGCACTGTAGAAGCATCACTTGAGATGGGTTATGCGCATCACTTGCCCAGGAAACAGGCACATTACAAAAACTACTCCACGCCTGTTGGTAAAAAGGAACATTTTTGTTTCAGTAGAGACGGAGACGTGAGAGTGACGCTTCCTACAGGTTTAAGCAGAGACACATCTATGCCAGACTCAAAAATAGCCATTTGCCTACTCACCTGCGTCAAGTAAGAATCGCCTCCACACAACCAGGCATAGAATTTTTGGAAGGTCGGAAGCATGCGATGTTTTTCCACCTTTCAGACTCTCAATGTGGCAAAAATAAGCCAAAACTGGGATGTATCCATTTTCAGGATTTATTTTTGAGGTCTGAACATTTTTGGCTTAGAGGCCAGTGAAAGGTAGTAGCTACAGCCTCTTCATATTTTCAAGTTCTGCCAAGGCTGAAAGCTTCCATAGCAAATTCTGGGATCATTCAATTAACGCGTATCTAAAAAGCCTCACATGTTATTAGCCGCTATGAATTGTTACTGTTTGGTAACAATTTGAAGACTAGTTTGAAAGAATTAACTATTTGACAAACAACCGATGCTGAATTATTTGAAGAAAACAAGAAAACAATGTTTTCTTCAAAGTTCTTTTAAGAGGAGTAACAGCAAGGCCAAACTCAAAACTATTGTTACCCTAATTTTTTTTTTCTGATGCTGACCAAGTCCATGTGTAGAAAACTCATCACTTCCTCAGCCATCACTTGGGATTTTATTGTTTTGCTTTTGAAATTTGCATTCCATTTTCTCCTTCAGAAGAGCTCAAAGCAGCGAAATACAACGTTAAAAACAACAACCATCAGCTATTGCATCAATTAACGGGAAGGCAGCCAGCAGTAAATAACCAACAAACAGGCCGAGCCTCAAGCAAGGGGGGTTTGTGGCCCCACGGGCACAGCAACAAAGGCAGAGACACGTGAACTTAGTCAATGGGAAAAAGAAAAAAAACACGCTTAAGGGTTACAGACAAGAGAGCTTTCCAGAGGATTGCAATCAGCGCCGTCATTCAGCCGGAACGCTGGGCGGGAGGAACGGGT
>JAJKFI010000044.1:3297164-3312779 GCA_029204185.1 Lerista edwardsae | reverse complement strand
GAAAGAGCCGGTGGCAGCGCTGCCTCCGGCCCTTTAAGACAAGCGGGAGCGCGGGGAACCGTGCTCCTGCTTGTCTGAAAGGACCGGCGAGGGTGCACGAGCTCACGTGCCTTGTATAAGACGCACCTAGTTTTTAGCGCCCCAATTGTTTGAAAAAAGGTGCGTCTTATACTTGGGGAAGTACGGTAGTTCCCGCTTCAGTTGAGCTCACAGAGATTATGAGACATGGAGTGGGGAGGGCACCAGACAATCTCCCATCCCCTCCACGCATTCAGTCAATATGTGGAATGCAAACAGGAATTACATCTCACTGAAGTAATCCACAGGAAGTTCTAGAAATTACAGCCAAAGAAGGTATAATAAGTCATCGTGACCGGGGTGGGGGGTGGGGGTTGCATTTCCAGTGCTGGCTGCTGTAATATACCACAACCCCAAACACCTATGGGTCGCCTTTGTCAAGCACCCGTAGCAGAGAGCTAATCTGCATCTAGAATCCACAAAGAGGCATATATGCACCAGAAGTCCGGGTCTCCGTGCTGTTCACCTCATCAACACCCCTAAACCGCTCTGTACGTGAGTTGAAGTTTTAAAACCATTTGGAAGTTTGGCACAGGCAGAACAAAATGAGAAAAATAACTCATCAATGCACACAAAACAAACAACGTGAGCTGCACACAGCCACAGGAGGGCCGCCACAATAACCCCAAACGTGTATATGATGGGGTACAACACGAAGGCTGTAACTGCCAAAATCCTCATACCACGTGATTGATGGAATATCAGGAAACAGCAGCACCAGGTATACAGAGACAGCAGGTGTGTGCCGTGTTTCTATGTGACCAAGGCCAGTGTGGTGTGCTGATTAGTGTGAGAGAGTTGCACCAGGGAAATCTATGTATAGGGTCCTATTCTGCCTGAATGCTTACCTGGTGCCCTTGTCGCAGCCATTATCTGTCACCCTACCCCACCACACAGGCCTGTAATGAGGATACAATGGCCATCTGCTATGACACCCTAAACTCTTTCAAGACGAGGCATGATAACAGTGTCACTAGTAAACTAAGTCCTCGATAAATGGATTTCAAACATCAAGTGAAGCAACATGAAAAGCAATCTGGGAGGGCCACTCCAAGTAGCAAAATACAGAAATTGTCTCTCTCACATGTTACACAGCTAATTTTATTCCTGCTCATTTCCTTTAATTGAAGACATGCATCTGAACACATGCACTTGGTGCTGGATGCCTGCCTAGGGAGCAAAGGGTCACGCCAGTAACGTGACCAGGACTGACAGCAAAAGGCCACAGATCCACAAGCCAGGAAGGCCCTAAAGGTCTATGTGCCTTCAGCGTTGTCTTCGTTTTCTTTTCACTGCCAAATTATACAGTCATACCACCGGCCATTAGACTGGGCCCCAGCGAATGATTGTCCCCCCCCCCTGCAGCACCCCGTGCTCCTGTTATTAGGGGTGTGTGTGTGTGTGTGTGTGTGCGCACACACACACACACACACACACACACACACACACACACAGGAATGTAAAAGCACTGCAGGTACATTAAATTGTTCATTGATTTGTTCTCTAAAGCAGCAATTTTCAACCTTTTTCACCTCTCAGCACACTGACAAGGTGCTAAAACGGTCCATCCATCCATTTTTTGACAATGACCAAGGCACACCACGCTGCTGGTGGGGGGGGCTCACAATCCAAATGGCCCTGCAGACAAAAGTCCGTCTCCCA
Organism: Lerista edwardsae; assembly: GCA_029204185.1. Lineage (NCBI taxonomy): Eukaryota > Metazoa > Chordata > Lepidosauria > Squamata > Scincidae > Lerista > Lerista edwardsae. The sequence goes on along the minus strand of JAJKFI010000044.1, from coordinate 3,311,039 downwards.
AACCTGCGCGGCACACCTGAAGACCATTTGCGGCACACCAGTGCGCCACAGCATGCTAGTTGAAAATTGCTGCTTTAGAGTAAGGAAGAAAGAGTCACCACAGGAAGCTCTTGAAGACATTCATATCATTTGTTCTAATGAGCAGATGAGAAAGTGAAGCTAGTAAGGTTTTGTCCAATACCTACAACTTCAAGATATGAAGTTACCTCATAATACATATTAACGACATGGTCAAACACAAACAGCTTAATTTGAGCTGAACTGTTGGGGTGTAAATTCAATCACAATAGAATTAAACAATAGTAAAAGAATGCTCTAGATTTCCATGGGGGATCTGCATTTACACACACACACACACACACACACACACACACAGGATACCAACTTCCACGGCTACAGAAAGCCCTCAAAGGACCTCCCAAACAACCAGAAGACCCTTCCTGGGTGGGCCTTCTGATGCGAGGCTGGGGCACTTGTGTTGGGTTAAATCTGCAGGTGAGAAGGGCCAAAAGCATTCCTCTTTCAAAAGAACAATATGCCAACATACATGCATGCGAATGTATGCCAACTTTCCAAGCTAGCCACTATGGAGATGGCCAAATTAAAAATAATCTAGAATTGAAGTCAATAATGCAATACTGCAAAAAAGAAGGAAAAGTGGGGAACTAGAAATGAATGAATTGCCTTATTGCTAGACCGTGGTTTGTATGTCGTCTTAGGTTCTCCTACTATTGGCTTCCAACAAGAGAATTTTGCAATCCTGATCCATGATTTTCTATATGCATTCTTGAACTTTGCCTCACACACAAGAAAACAAAATTTTCTTCTTTTTTTACAACTTCATTTTGCCTCTTCCGTAAGTTATACTTTCTAAAAACATCACAATTATAATGCCACCTTTTTTTAAGCCTTCCTCTGAGTATTTGTTGCCCCTTTCTGAACAATCCCAGTACTCGACTTAGAGCCCAGTCCTATCCATGGGATATGCTGTTGGACTGCAGGGTCTGTCAGTATATCCTCTGAGGGTCTGCAGAGAGCAGCTGTTAATGCAAAGGCCAGGGTAGCTGCTAAATGCAATGACTTCCTTCCTGCTAAAGTCCATTCATTATTACTGATGGCACAAATTCCAGAAATACAAAATCCAAGATTATCAATGCAAGTGCAATAAACAGTTTAATAATCAGGACACAGAGAGAAATTCAACAGGGGAGAATTTCCTAAAGATTCTTAAAAAAAAAAAATCAGGAAAAGTATTGCATTTTTTCTCTTTATTGTTTTAAAATATTTCCCCACTGCATATAATGGCGGTTTCACAGAACTAGGATTAAACGTATTTTATGCTTTCTATGCCTCGTCCTACTTTCCACTGGAAGTCCTTGCATACAGATTTCCTTCTTTGTGGGAGTCTTATTAGTGACTAGCTGAGCAAACTGCTTGCTGTTTTCTGTTGCGATGAAATTAAAATATGGTACATATCCAAGCACAGCTGTCAAGTGCTATGTGAAATTTAAAAAAAAAACACACAAAAAAACTACACTTGTCAATAATATTTCACATACATCACCGATGCTTTGAATAATGCATCACAATCAGTGAATAACATTACATGATTTTAATCCACTCAGTTGAACTATAATTATCCATATAGGACGTGAGCGCTCATTTCATTTAACAATGCATCTTAAGGCATAGTTACAAATCTTCTATTCCTTGATCTGGGGCTTCTCATTGTTTATATTATTGCTGCATCTTATTTGTATCATACAACTAAGGAGAACAAAAAGATGCCTTCTACAAGAAACATTGGTGGGCATTTAGTAGAAACTTCGTGTTCTCTATATATCTTCCCCGGGTTTTCCTAATATCATCTATCAAATATGCCTTGGTGCCAGAAATAGCCTCACACATCCCGGTGAGTTTTGCAATGGGTACTTGGGTGATTATTCACTGGAAAACTTACAGCAGGTCTATGCTGCTAAAAATCAGCAGGAGCATTGAATTCCAAGAATCAGGTTTTCATACACCAGGCCAAAGAAAGTAACATCTGTACAACACTGGCAGAGGAACAGAAAATTGTGAAGATGATTCTTACCGCAGGAGAAGACTCTCCAGGGTAAAAATGCAATGTGTAAACAAGGTAGTTATCTTTCACTTTGAAAATAATTTTGCCTAACTTGGCAGCTGCTAATTTTCAGATCACTTTAGTACTTGCACTATTTTTTCTAGAATCTATGTTTTTGCAGCTCTTTAGGGGGTAAAATATGACACAGGTGTTCTTGTGTTTCATCTATACACCCCCATCCTTCATTCTCAGCATGACTCAGCACTGAAGAACAAGAAAGGAAACAGCAGTTTTAAAATGGTACAGATCCAAGGCGGGTGTGGGGCTGGCCCCATTCACACGTACCTCTAACACGTAACAGCTCACACGTAACATGGGAGCTGGTGTGACCCCTCGCTTCATTGTGCACGGGAATATCGTAACCATGTGCACTGGGCCAGACATGTGGCTTTCCCTGGAGATCACTGCTCAGCGGCCAGGGCAAGCAGTGATCCTGTGGGCAGGACTCAACCACTGGGATCTCCCCACCTGATTCCAAGAGTAATTCACAAAGTGCAGCAGTACCTGTGACTCTCAGGGCCAAACAAGAAGCTACATTAAATGCGTCCTCTAGTTCAGGGCTTACATCCGAACACTATGCCAACGTATGCCTGAATGACGCATAGAAGAGTATGTAACATCACATCTAATTTGGTCCACAGATCTTCAGGGACTGCCCGGCTGCACATGGGACAAGCACTGGGGCACGTCTCAAATGAGCATCCCAGGGTACAACTTATCCCGTTTGAAGCACACACTCGCCAGGCATTTTTCACAGCCAGATGTGCTTTTAGAGATACTAGGTTGGGCATCTATTAGGCTATCTTGGTATTAGCCAGCAATACAGACTGCATCCCTATGAGAAGTGTGCTCAGCATCATCACTGGCTATCTTCCAGAAACAAGCTAAGAACTATCTGCTGTTGACTGCTCCCTTAACTCCAAAAATGCTTCTTTTTATTGGTTTCAATTGTATAATGGGACAGAGGTTAAACTGTCAACAACTTTGTAAATAGAATTTGAAAAAAAAAAATCCAAATGTTATAAACACACCAAAGAAAGATCTTTCCTCTCCAAATCTTTCCTCTCCAAAAAAGGCATTTGCACGCAGAGTCCCTGTCACAAGAGGAAAACCACTGCCAGCCCAATCCTAACCTATGTTGGAGCAGATAGGCCACCTGGCCTGTACCACATCCAACCCAGATTAGGCAGCAACTGGAGCTCACCTCAGGGAAAGGGATATTTTCCCCTTACCTGGGGTAAACCGCAACCAGCCCTATGGGGCTGCTCAGGTCTGTGCCAGTGGTGCAAATCTGAGCAGCCTGGATCGGGGGTTAGAATCCGGTGTAAGTGCCAGATCCACACTCCAACCCCCTCTCCAGGCCGACCTGCCCATGGTGCCACCATCTTTCCACCCTATCCCCGCTCCGTTCCGCCTCCCTCCTGACTACCCTGCACCCTCCCCAAAGCCCGTGCACCAGCCGAACAGCTGGCCCAGTGTCCTCTCCTGAAGTGCAGATGTTCCTTATGGCATGTTTGCGACAGCACTGGGGGCGCAATCCTAAACTGAGTTAGGCCGGCATAAGCTAAGCCAGCAAAGTTTGGCCAGGGACAAGGGCCACCGTAAAGTATGTTTGGACCACTCTCGGAGTCAAAGAGGCCAGGACACAGATGTGAGCCATCCTCCCTGACTCTGAGAGTGGTCAAAACGCCACTTCCTTGTATCTGGCGTTCTGAGGTAAAATTCTGAGGTAAATATGACGTAAATAAAGCAAAGTTTAGCCAGCACAAGGGACACCATAAAGTATGTTTGGACCACTCTCGGAGTCAGAGAGGCCCGCACATAGATGTGAGCTATCCTCCCTGACCCCAAGAGTAGTCCTAAAAGGGCTTTATGGTGGCCCTTGTGCTGGCCAAATTTTGCTGGCTCGGCCTAACTCCAGTTTAGGATTGTGCTCTGGGCCTATGTAAGGGACTTACACCAGCCCAGCAACCAGGTAGGACTGTGCCCTAAAGCTGTCTACAAACCTCACCATCAGGGGACACAACCATTTACCATTGCAAAATAAATAAATGAATGAATGAATGAGTAAATAAATAAATAAATAAATAAATAAATAAGACCCACACATTTTTTGAGTGGTCTTTGCACTGTGGAATCAAACCACTGCTAAAGAGGCAGGGGTCCTTTTTCTCTTCCATGTCCACGTCCCTCCCTCAGTGCCATCTCTCCATGTCCTTATTTCTCCACAAATGTCACAAACAAGCTTTCAAGACAACAAAGAATGCAAGTGCTGAAGCCGACTCTGAGTTCTTCATGCCGGCTATTTTGCGGGAGCGGCAGCTCACACCCACAGCACACATTCATTTAAAAACAACAACACCAAACACTGCAAAACCCTTGTAGAACTGAATTCAACTTGCAATCTTGGAGACTGCTGTGGAATGCTCTCTCTTTTTGCGAAATGCTCCACATGCATACAGATTTTTAAATTAAAGCCTACCTATGTACCACAGTAGAAGAACAGAATGTTTCACACATATCAACTGGATTATCTGGAGAAGCAGCTTCTTCTTGTACCTATGCCTTCCTGTTCCTTCCCAAACCTGACTTTTCTTTTGAAAAGTGGCTGTATCCATTTAGTTTATCCATTTATCCATGCACATGAAAGGCTTTGACTTAACTGCGAAGTCTCCCAATATCCTCACTGCTTTTCTGCAATCTATGCAGATGTTCTGTTGTCACAGCTCTCAATTAATTCCGCTGTGACTTCTGCACAGAGAAACATATGCAAGCGATCCATAAACCACAAGACTGACGGAAAACTTCGATCAAATTCCAGGCAACCCGCTGCACAGAACTCCTAACTCCCACTTATGTGAAGGCAAATTCTTTGACAGGAGTGGCAGAGACAGAAAGCAGTCGACCTACACCAGGATTTTGCAGCTTAAACACAAGAATGAGCCAGCTGTTTAGATTGTAAATCCACCAGCACAACCTTGCTGTCATTGTAAAACTCCACAGTCCTGGTTGGGCTGTTTTGTTTTTTTAAACAGGGGCCATATTTTTAGCTGGGAAAGTGGGAAAAGGCCAGCTGTACTAGTTCCAGCCATAGACTTAACTCTTGCACCGGCTAAAACGTTGGCAAAGGAGACTTAAACATCTGGTCTCTCTGAGTGAACAGCAACAGGATTTAAAAGGAGCCTATCCTTATTATACACCTGTGAACCAAGACAGAGAGATGGAAATGAGCAGCTGGAGTTGAAAATGGTGTCCACATTTCACTGTTACAAGTTACCAACCGGGGGTGGGGGGGAGAAAGACACAGAGACAACACCAAAACAGGGTGGTGGTGAAGGGGCCAGAACTAGCTCCAAAGCCCAATCTGGAGGCATAACATGTTTGGGCAGTGAGGCTATCCCACGGGCCATGGAAGGCATTTGATCCCAGCAGTTGAGATCCTCTTCTTCCGAGGGAACAGGGAATGACAAGGACCACATCCTGACAGTGTCAGACTCTAGGCACAGGCAGATCCCAACACCCTAATTAAAAATGCATCTTTGGGACAGCGACCCTTGATGAACGTATTTGGAAGCCTCTGAGAGCTCGACTGCAGGCTGCCACTTACCTACCCATTTTCAACAGCGTTTAGTAGGTTACAAGTGCTATGGACATAATAGGCAATGACAACATCGCAGTGACACATACATAGGTTTGACGCAGGAATAAACCATGTGGATCATTAGACTCCTAGGGGACACCCAAGTGTTTCTGTGCACAGGTAGGCTTCAATTTCTCTGCAGAGACAGTTCTCAAAGGCTCTCAACTTTCAGCTGCAGGCAGATGGTTAAGGAGCTCTAGTAACATGCGAGGGACCAGAACAGAGCTGATGCATGCATGCAATTATGAGATCACACCATGAGGCTGTTTTCCAGAGCCTTGCCTGGTGGCTTATTGTTCTCAATTCATTAATTTCCTTTTGCATCACGCTCTCCACTGCAAAGCCAATACTCAAGAGCCCACTTCCACACTGCATCTGTAACATGGATTTTTCTTTTGCCTTCGGGTAAGCTAGATCAGACAAAAACTTCCCACAGCAGCAGCAGTGACCCCAATGGAGAACGCAACTTTTGAAGTTGGCCAAGAGCCGCTTTGCAGAGGCAATTACATTGCAAAGGTCATGCATGAATCAGCCCCTGAACTGCATCCCCATGAAATGTGGTTTGCAGGAGCGCCACGCTAGAAGGCCGCTGAGTGTGAGCCACTGTGTTTGAACATTTAGAGCTCTGCAGCCTCACCTGTACCCATCTCTTCAGCCTGAATGACAACTCTGAAGTCCTTTTGATCCCTGCACTGCCAAGATCACAGGACGAAGTTCCAAAGTTTCATGAAAGGGAAGTCAAGGGAAAGGAAGATTTGCATTTCATAGAAAAGGGAGGAATGTGGGAAAACATTTGAAGACCCGGTCATGCCTCCATGTATGGGAATTCTGAACAAAACTCCAAGAATTTTAGATAGCATTATCCGAGTCCTTTTCAGACATTCGGTGAATGAGGGGAGGAAGGAATCACAGCTGCAACCCCCACCAAGCATGTTCACTTTGAAGGTCCATGTAGGTGTACATGCTTACAACGCTCTCCACGTGACCAGGAACATGGAGGTGGAGATACAATCACAAGGAGGAATTGTTATGTGGCTACAGATGCTTTCCTGGTGTGGATGTTGCTAAATCTTGGGTGCACAGAGTACAGGATCATCTTTGCCTGCTGCTTTTATGGAATTGTACCATTCTGTGGTTTTATTGACACTTACAAGGGAGGTGGTGTAGGGCATATTAAGCCAAACATCATCAGTTTGTTTCACTTATTTTGTAACGTTGATCACTTAAAAAAAAAAAACAGGCTTTATTTTACATTTTATTTTTATTGTTGGAAGCAGCCTTGAAAATTTTTCTAACAAGGTTAGAAAGCAGGGCAAAAAAAAATCTTTTCCACATAATTTAATCTTCTGCATAGGAAAGTAGAAAACTACTCTCCATCGTTTGTGTAGAAACACTGACAGTTCAGATTAATTAATCAAATTCTGGCAAGGCTACGTTATGCTTCATAAAGGTCTATAAAAAAAGGTCTTATTTTTTCCATTCTCTTTTCTGTAAAACCAACATAACCTCAAACCAACATACGCATATGCATCCTTAGCTCTCAAGCATGCTGGTACACAGTTCAAATCGGGTCCCAAACCTTAATTAAGCAAACCTTTACTTACATTACTTGATACCAATTAAAATCACTTAAAACATACAACTCTAGTAATTAAATCAAATCATCTCCTGGTTAAAGGGTGTGTGTTTTTCTGCATGATTTAGGGTTAAAGATTGAGACAGTATTTGGGTTTACGAATTTGATTAATCTAACATTTTGAACACATTTCACATGGCAATTCGCAGTGTGCTATATCAGAGTATTGGTTGGTCCTCTTCCCCCTCCCTAAAACTGACATGCATTAAGTTGATCATTATATATTCATTCCAAACTCTCCTGAGCCAATCAACTACCTAAATGGGTTTATTACTTTGTCACTTACTAGCAATTTCTCCTCTTTCTGAATTGTATGTTGTTTTTACCCAAAGCTGTTAAGGATGGGCAATCTCTAAAACTGTAAATAGATAAATCAGATGGAAAGCAAAGGAGGCACAGAGGAGAAGCCACTGCTCAAATGCAGCTGCCAAGGATGCTGCTCTGAAGCAATGCACAATCCTACGAGAACATCACTACCAATCTATTTACTGCCGGCTACAGAATTCCAATTCTTGGCCATCTCAATTTTGGTTGTGTTTTGTTTTTTTTAAAGGCACAGCACATTTCCAATCCTCCTCCCAAAGGCCTCATTAGAAACATGTGGAAAATACAAATGCACCTTTAATCCCAAACTGCAACATGTAATTGATACACTTTTCACCCTCAATACTTTTGCCTCTCTTTAGGGAGCATACACTAAAAACAGCCTCTATTCTTTGGCGCTCTGCCTTCCTTATGGTCCAGCTCTCACAGCCATACATGACTACTGGAAAACCATAGCTTTGACTATGCGAACCTTTGCTGACAGGGTGATGTCTCGGTTTTTTATTAAGGTGTCTAGGTTCGCCATAGCTTTCCTCCCAAGAAGTAAACGTCTTTTAATTTCATGGCTGCAGTCACCATCTGCGGTGATCTTGGAGCCCAGGAAAATAAACTCAGTCACTGCTTCCATTTCTTCCCTTTCTATTTGCCAGGAAGTGATGGGAGTGGTTGCCATGATCTTAGTTTTTTTGATGTTGAGCCTCAAGCCAATTTTTGCACTTTCCTCTTTCACCCTCATCAGAAGGTTCTTTAGGTCTTCCTCACTTTCTGCCATTAGAGTGGTATCGTCTGCATACCTGAGGTTGTTGGTATTTCTCCCAGCAATCTTGATTCCAGCTTGTGAATCTTACAGCCCAACCTTTCTCATTATCTACTCTGCATATAAGTTAAATAAGCGGGTGACAGCATACAGCCTTGTCGTATTCCTTTCCCAATTTGAAACCAATCGGTTGTTCCATGTCCAGTTCTAACTGTTGCTTCCTGACCCGCATACAGGTTTCTCAGAAGACAGATAAGGTGGTCTGGTACTCCCATCTCTTCAAGAACTTGCCAAAATTTGTTGTGATCCACACAATCAAAGGCTTTAGCATAGTCAATGAAGCAGAAGTAGATGTTTTTCTGGAACTCTCTTGCTTTCTCCATGATCCAGCGAATGTTGGCAATTTGATCTCTAGTTCCTCTGCCTCTTCAGAAACCAGCTTGTACATCTGGTAGTTCTTGATTCACATACTGATGAAGCCTAGCTTGTAGGATTTTGAGGACCGCTACCCTAACTCATAACTGTCAGGAGCAGAATGGATTATTAAAAAGATTAAAAATCATTTCACTTCATGAGTATAATTTATATAGATTGCTTCCTCATCTCAGAATTGGGATTTTCCTACTCCAGAAGTTTAGATTCAAGATAAAGCACAAACAGCCCTTGTGCAATACTTGCTACAGGCCAAGAATCTGCAGCTTGCATATTCCTAAATAGTTTCAGATGGGTGTAATAGCAGCATCTTCCAGTCTTTTCAGAGAGCTGTCCCAATGTGTGGTTGCATACATAATTTTGATCACACAGGCATATTGGTAATTAACGTATTGCCAGGTTAACCTTTTTTGCTACATCAGTCAAGCTGAGGGATGAAGTAATTCCCCCAGAAAAAAATGCAGCTGAAACACTCCACAAGAAAGGGCTGGCATTAAATGGCCACTTTGGTTCCATCAAGATGCCATCGGAACCACTTTTGTACTATTCAACGTCTGGGAATTTTCACACAATGCCAAAAGAACCTGCCAGACAATAATAATGTTCACTTCACAACTGTGATGTTCACATCACAACTTGTACACGTGCTGGACAGTCTTCAAAAAATAAGAAGTGGAACACCATTTGGAAGAAAAGCATCAAAAGCCAACTCATTAACCCACCCAGGAGAAAATTATTTTCTCTGATAAAGGCCGTGCAACACAAACAGCAATTCAACAGAAATCACCTGCTCCAAATAAACTTGGATAATGCAGCAAAACAGGAGATTACAAAGCATGAACAAAGAAGTCTGCTTAGGAAGGGAAAGAGGCTAGATTGAAAAGTTTTCAATGTTTTCTACAGCATAAGAAATTTCCAAGTAAGTTACTGTGGCAGTCTTAGTTTCATTCATGGAAAATGAACAGTTGGCAAATTAATTACATATTGTGCAGTAAAAGAGCACAGTCTCAAATATATTGTCAATTTCATACGACAACCCCCGGTTTCAGCATTATGAGGGAAGGAGAAAAACTTCACCTTCTACAGTGCACAAATTTGTAAACCCACTTTTTAGAATGACAATCTGTCCAAGATCCATCAGAAGTGATGACCCACCACTGTGACACCAGAGCCTGCTGCTTTCCTGATCACAGGTTGGACATCAGGAAGCAGTTCTTGATGATAAGGGCGGTTCGACAGTGGAACAGACTGCCGAGGGAGATGGTAGATTCTCCCTCACTGGAGACCTTCAAGCAGAGCCTTGACAGGCACCTGCTGGAGATGCTCTAGGAGGATTTCCTGCTACAGGCAGGGGGCTAGACTAGATAACCTTGTAGGACACTTCCAACTCTATGATTCTATGAAGGAGCGCATCAGGAGCAGGAGAAAATATGTTCACGTACAAATATCTGCTTCCCTGCCCACTGAAACGCAGCAGCCAGATATTTATTGGAGTTTTTCCCACAGATAGTTTTCAAGCACTTTTAGGTTTTTCACCACGTAGCTACAGGCCAAGGAATGTTAGTTCCTTTGCTGCCTGCTTTTATTTTGTAATTCATTTTATATCCACTGGATCCTTCAAAGTGCCAAATAAAATGACACACACACACACCCCAATAGCGCAATCAAAGAACTGCACTGGGGGGAAAAAAAACTGTTCACACCTAATACACAACAATGCAAGCTGAAGGACAGTGAGGTAAGTACTGGTGAAGATGCAGGGGGCTTACTTGCATTTTGCATGGTTGGGCACAAAACAGTAGGCAGGTAGGCAGGCAAAAACAACAGGCATTAAATGTTGTCCATCACTGATATCCACAGAGTACATCCTCAGCATGAAATCCAATGCTGTATACTCAACACTACAAAATAATACTTTGTGAACATGTAGAGGGAAAACACCAGAATTGAGAACTACAAAAGGCAACTTTGTACCTGCTGTGCATTAGGTCACAGAGTATCCCTCCTCCAGTCAAGAAAAAATAAATAATTCTTGACAGGAAACAACAAACAAGAAAATGGGGAGGTGGAGAAGAGCTGCACTAGACATTAACCAAAGGGTTAGGCATTAACCACAAATCCTTGCTGCTCGGCTTTCACCAATATCTTACTGTTCCATGCACATCCCTACATCACACAGGTTGGTGGGAGGCAGGGTTGGGCTGGAAATTAGCTAAACTGAATAAAAAGGGGGAGCTTTGAGCTGAGATTTTAAAGGAGGGAGAAGCACTGCATGTAATGAATGTCCCTAAAAGGCAGGGACAGACACACAGGTTGTCAGGACTCAAGTCATAAAAACGCTGGTTTTTTACGACTTGTGTAAACTCAAAACATGGACATCACTGACTTGGACCCAAGTTGGGGCCAGTGACTTGAAAAAGAGCCATGAATTTGAGTTGAATGCTGACTCTCTTTAGTGTATGTGAGCTTGCTTTTTTTTTTTCCTGTCGCTTCACCCCAAATTACACCTGATGGACAATTCAGAAGCTAGACCAACTACAGCAGCAGGCATGGTGAGAAGAGGGTAAGTGGTTCCAGGAGGTGGTACTGGGGGAGGGGGTTGAGGGGAGGAAGAAAGGCTTACATTTGTTTGTTGAGGGTTTGTTGAGCTCAAGTATTTGACTCGTTTCTCAAAATGACGGGACTCGAGTCAAAACGACTCAAAAATTTCTGCAAGTCGTCGCAATGGGAGTACACTATGACTCATAAATCGAGGGGTTGCTGACTCGTGACTCGGGTTCAGTGACTGGAGCGCATCCCTGTTGAAAGGTGCTGGGGAATCTCTCAACCAGGACACTTGAATAGTCCGGACATGTCAGATTCAATTCAGCATTCCAGTGCAAGGACACCATCTGTACAGCAGGAATTCTCAGCTGGCCCTGGAGGTCACTTCCAGTTCAGCCAAGCGTAGAAAGCCTTAGCTGGACAGGCATATCTTTTTTTGAAAACTGCACTTTTGACCCAACCCTGCCTATGCTCCAGCCCCTCAAACCCTGAGCTGTCTGCACCATACCCTTGGCCCACCAAACAACTAAGAGCAGAGACATGCTGACATCTGACATTTGCAAGCAAAAAGGATAACACACAACGCTAATCAGACTACAGGTAAGTCCCAATCCTCATGTTTTCTCCAGTATGTTTTCAGTGTGCAAGATACAGAAGTCACCGTACTGCATCTCCAAAAACAAAGCTCTGGTGTGAAATGAGGTCATCCTGCTATCATTTTATGATTGTTCACATATAAGGAACTTGATTACAAGAGTATGACCGTATAAAGTATGTTTGGACCGTTCTCGGAGTCAGAGAGGCCAGCACACAGATGTGCACCATCGTCCCTGATATCACCCAAGAAAGATACCTCACCCGCAAGAGCACAGCACTTCTCAGGTTGCCCTGACCATGGGACCAGTACCGATCGAGGAAGCAGAGAGGAAGCAAGGCTCAGTTGCCTGGCCTATGGGGTGTCACTGGACATCCTGTGAGTGAAGAGGGCAAGGCAACCACCAAGCCTGCAGGCAGCTGCCTAAATACCAAGGAGGCTCAGCTCAAAGAGGATTCACTCTAGAGTTCTCCAAGCCCAGAGAGAGAGAGAAATGAAGAGCATTTGAAGAAGAGGATGGTCTGAAGCCCTACAGAAGGTTGAGTAACCTTCCACCACAGCCATTCACAGTTATGTTTAACAAGCTCACTATATGAGACTCACTATATGAGTCTCATGAGTCTCGCTCATGAGACTCTCACAGCTATCGGTTAAACCAGCAGTTTAAATAACAGTGAGCCATGGCTCCCTGGGGAGGTGTGGAATCATAAAAACCCTGCCTCCCTATACAATGTATAGGATTGTAACCCTAATGGGGAGCTGCAGTCAGTGGTCCAGTAGTTCAAGGGAGCTGCCAGTTGAAAAAGTTTGGAAGCCAATGGGTTAAACTATGGCAACATGATAGCAATACACGTTCTAGATCAGGCAACACTCTAGTCAACATGCGAGAGCAGCCATTTTCAACCTTTGTGCTACGGCGCATTGGTGTGCCATGAATGGGCCCCATGTGTGCCGCGGGAATTTGGGAGTCATTCATTAGTAGAGCCATTGGGGATGTGACCCCCCCCCCATGGCACCATGTGTGCCTCGTCAATTGTCAAAAGCTGATGGTGTGTCTTGACCATTTTAGTGCCTTGCCAGTGCACTGTGAAATGAAAAAAGGTTGAAAATCACAACTCTAGATATTAAGGGTCAATGCATTTGCCATTTAGAATCTGTACCATTCCATTTCTGAGAAGTGAATGGTTAGGTTGGATGGGCAGAACACTACACAGAGAGCACAGGAACCAGAGTGGCCTGTTCAAACAAACAAGGAACAAAAGTGGGTCTAGGAGGGGAGCTGCATGCTTAGTAGGGGTGGGGGCCAACCAGGAGGCAAAGGGATTAGATTGAAATTGTGCCTATTCGCTTTGAAACTATTTGCCTCTCTGTTTGTCTGTGCCCAGAAATTCATGAATTTGCTCGACAGTGTGAATGAAGGTTAAAAGGGCACTTCAGGGGCTTGTCAGAAAAAGTTGCTAAAAGCCTCTTGCCAATTCACATCACAAGGTAAACCTCTGTTCACAATGTATGTGAGCAGTGTGGGGAATGCTGTTCCTTGTGCAAGACTACAGTATTTGTGCCAACTGGTGCTGCAGGCAGGATAGGTGAAAGCAGCAAGTGTTGTTGTTGTTCAGTCGCTAAGTCGTGTCCGACTCTTCGCGACCCCATGGACCACAGCACGCCAGGCCTCCCTGTCCTCCACTAGCTTCCTGAGTTCACCCAATTTCATATTCATTGCTTCGGTGACACTATCTAACCATCTCATCCTCTGTCGCCCCCTTCTCCTTTTGCCTTCAATCTTTCCCAGCATGAGGGTCTTTTCTAAAGAGTCCTCTCTTCTCAT
>JAJKFI010000044.1:3262423-3296764 GCA_029204185.1 Lerista edwardsae | reverse complement strand
ATTCACATACTGCTGAAGCCGAGCTTGTAGGATTTTGAGCATGACCTCAAGCAGCAAGGTGGCACTACAAATCCACTTTTATTATATTAGGGGTGAACAAGGATGCCAGAGCAGCCATGATGCCAATTCTGGGCTCCCTCCAGCGACTGAGGCACACGATTATTCTGCCCTAGAGGCAGAGGATTGACACAAAAACCAATTGGCACCGACCCATCGCTCTGCCTGAAAGAAGCACCTTCAGAAGCAGAACATCGGGGTTCTAAAATGAGAGCGTGTCATGGAGACGGAACATTTGCCCCCAAGCCACAAACTCCTGCTGCTGACAAAGAAGAACACATTTATGGGCAGTGCATTCTACAGCAATGCTGAGATGCTCAGTTTTAAAAGCAGAAGATTTGATCCAATGCCAGTGCTGTGTCCCAGTTATTTCTTCCATTGCTAAGGATGCAAACTCTGGCATTTCAGTGGTAGGCATGAGAGAGGCAAGTGGGGCGAGAGTTGCTCACAGTTCTGGTTTTGACCTGCAGGCATACTGCTTAGGCAAAGCAAATGCGCCGCTTAGGCAAGGGGCGGGCAGATTTCAGGCTCTGTTTTGCCTATCACTGGAGCAAGTGAGAAGACGCACACTGAGGATTAAGAACGAGGTGCTGTGAGCACATGCTCAGAAGTTTGCTTTCAGGACCAGAACCGTGCTCACGGTCTTGTCATACAAATACAGGTGCGCCCAGTGATGTCATGTAGCCAGGACGCTCCGGAACGCCGTTCCGGTTGTTCCGTGTAGGGCTGGCTCCGCCCACTGCAGTCGTCGCTGCCGCGCACCCCAGCAATACGCGAATGGGACTGGCTGTGCCTGCGCCCTGCATGCCTGCAGCCGGAGGTTTCAGGCAGGCAGGCAGGCAGGCAGCGGACCGCGGGGGAAGCGAGGACGCGCGGAGGAACTGCCAATCAACCGTGCGTCCCGGTAGCTACTTCCTGCATTCCGATTGTTAGTGCAGGTAGATTCCATCACTGGGTGTGCCCCAATATCCACTGATTCAGTATCCACCATTACAGTTATCCACGGATACCATGGACACTGGGATACCTATTAAAAAGATAGGAGAACAAAGCTCTTCTTTTTTTTACTTTGTTGCAGCAAAACTACCAATGTTCCCCTATCTTTACAAAGGAGTCCCTAGTATCCACAGTTCCAGGTATCCACGGAGGGATCTGGAACAAAACCCCAGTGGATTCCCGCATATGCCTGTAAGCTATCTTGGTTTTCTTCCAAGCTTTCTTCAGTTCAGCAGTTCTTCAGTTTTCTGGTGGGGAAAGAGCCTTGTCACTGATACTATTGTCCAACAATTAAGAATCAGAAGCTTTCGTTAACTGATTGCAAAATCACTAGATTTGCCAATAGAGCCTGATCTATCTTCTATTCATCCCCAAGGCAGAGCAATTTAAATCATTTAATCAGAATCAAATTTATATTACCACAACCAGAAACAGCAATTAAAGGGCACCTAGCTATGTTCTTATTAGAGAGAGCAAGAGAAAAATGAGTAGTATTATAGCAACATTCATTCAAGATATTATATTATCTATATAAGTGATGGGGGGAATCCTTTTCAAATCTGCTCACCGCAGGACAAAAGGAGTATTTTCTCTTGCCCTGGAGTAAGCCCCAGCCCAATGGGGCTCCTCAGATCTACACCTGCAGTTTAACTGCTGGACCCTGGATCCTCCCCTCCTGCTCTAGACCAGAGATAGCCAACTGGTGACCCACGACCCAGATTCAACTCACAGGTGCAATTTCACCAGGCCTCTGGTAGGCTTAGTAAAAGTCAATCAGCATGGTAAAAAGTTTTCCCACAGCATAATTTGTAAGCACAAACCCCCTTTATTACAAGAGGTACAATAGTAATTGTTTTCTCTCTCAAAAACACTACGTATTGAGTATAGAATAAGTCACAGCACATATTTGTATGTAATATTATGCACTGAATGCATTATGCACTGAGTGTTTGTCCGAGGAGTGTTTGTCCGAGGAGAAACTTCCATGGTCATGTGGCCGGTATGACTATATGCCAAGGTGCAGGGAACGCTGTTACTTTCCCACCAAAGTGGTACCTATTTTTCTACTCACATTTTTACGTGCTTTCGAACTGCTAGGTTGGCAGGAGTTGGGACAAGCAACTCCGTCGCGTGGTCTCAAACTACCGACCTTCCGGTCAACAGCTCAATCTCTCTTTTTTTTTTTTACCTTGTTGCAGCAAACCCACTGACATTCCTCTCTCTTTAAAAAGGCGTACCAAATATCTACAGTTTCGGGTATCCATTCTGGGGTCCAGAACGGATACCAGGGAATGCCTGTATACTTTTTTTCACTTTATGCACTGCATTGCATCAGTAATCAAGAAGGTCCGGTGCACATGCACAATATAAGAAAATTGACTGAACAGAAATGGCAACATACAACCCATGAAGAGTCATCTTCAATACGGCGCTTCCCTCTGTGTGCGGCAGATAGCCAGGCGTTTGTCTCACGATAGGAAGCAGAGGCATTTCTACAGGGAGGGCAAAGCTCTAAGTGTTGCAAGAAGCCTTACCCAGTCATGTAAATTCCTTCTCTTCCTTGCTGCTGTAGCCAGTAAGCAATGCCAAGATGTTGCTTTTCCCTGTGAGGATTGGCTAAAACGGTGCAGGAAAGGAGTGATTTCCACTGCAAGGTAAGGCTTCTTGCAAGACAGAGCTTTGCCCTCTCTGTAGAAACGCCACTGATAGGAAGTGAAACTTTATAGTTGTAATCACACATCCAGACTAGGCGATATGCACTTGATTTAATGTAGGTGTGTGGGGTGCTACAAGGAAGCTTGAGGTCACTGTTACAGAACATTGCGAAGCTAAGTTGTTAGGGCTGTGGAAACAGCCTTTTTCTCTTATATCTGTTTAGAAGAAACCAAAGTGCCTGTTAAATCTGTTGTGCAGGAACCTAAGCAACAGGTGCAATGTGCTGTTTGGTGATGAGAATATGATTTACAAGTGACCTGCAGGGTCCACCCCTGTATTTCCAAGCATTTCAAAGGCAGAAATGTCCCAATTTAAAACTGCCTTAAAAGCATTTAAAACTATGCTTTGTGGTCATCCTCATCTATACGCACACAACTATATTTATCACAGTTGTGGCTGACCAAAACTTTGGGTGTGTGCAGAAAAAAAAAAATCAAGTTGGAATGATGAGACCGTGCTACCGGCAACAGTATACGTTAGGACTGCAGCATTTAGTCAAAGAATTGTATGAAGGACACATTTGCATTGACTATAAAAGGACGGTAAAAAGAACAGCATACAAACTTGAGTGCCAGTCCAAGATTGACTTACAACTGCCTGCTGAAGCTCAACGGCACGCAGCCAGAGGAGAGAACCACTCTGTGAAGGCCACATCTGAGATTGAGGATTCAGTGAATCACAGAATAATGTTTATTTGTAAAAAAAAAAAAAAAAATCATTGAAAAATGATGACTAGCTTGCCCATGTAAACCTCCTTGGCTACTTGCTTCAGCATGGGAAAGGCGGGATATAAATTCTTCAAATAAATGAATAATAAATATAAACAGTACCACTTTTAAAAGGTGGAGTACCAGATTTTAATATAAATAAGAAATTCTTACAGTATTTAAAACCTGGAAAATGGCAAGAACCATCTTAAGGCATGCATTCCCCCTTCTCTCTTGCCTCTTCGAGGAGGGCAGTGCCATCATTATAACCTAAAAAAGTCAGGGGGTCCCAAAGTATGGTCTGAGGGTACATGCTAAGGCCACTCCTCTGAAGTTCAGCAGGTATACCTGAAGGAGTGACCGCCGGGGACCCCACATGTGCCACCCTGAGCTCCACAATCAGAATACACAACCAAGACCACCATACACAACCAATAACCAAGAGAAAGTACAGTATGGTTCAGAGCTATTGTTTTTACTCATACTCATATTTAAATAGACTAGACTAGGGGTTTGAGCCCGTCAGGCCTAGTGCCAGGGGAATCCCTTTACCACCAGCATTGTTGTCGCAGAAGTGCTGTAAGGCACTTCTAGCACCAGCGGTGAAGGCCAGTAGGCACACAGCCCCGGGCACCAGGAGGACCTACCGCCACACCGCCCAGGGGTTAGTTTTACTGCCGAATGGTGGTATACTCATTCAGGGCAGTGGGTGGGTGCGGGTAGGGTGGAACTGGGTGGAGGTGGGGGGAGCAGGCTCAAAAAGGGGAAGTATGGCAGGTGAAGGTCTCCACCACTGTATCCTACCCATATCGGGTCACGTGGCCAGACACAGAGGTGCTCAAATCTGCGCCAGCTAGCTAGCCGGTGCAGACTTGAGGGGGCCCACTGGCGGGCCCGCACCCTTACCCAGGGGAAGGGTACGAACGTCCCCTTCTTCAGAGGTGCCTCCTACAGCTGACATTGCGCCCACAGGCACCCATGACTGCACCCTCACCACAAGATGCGGTGCATGCCCTGTTGGTACGGCTGCCTCAGCTCTGGGAAGGTGGACAGGATAAGGCATTACAGGTCATGCTTTTCTTTCATTTTCACATAGTGGCCTGAAGGGTATGAGATTGCGATCAGGATCAGAATAGGGAGGTAAAAAAGATTCAACTCTTTATTTCTGTGTGCTGCCTCAACCCTGGAAATTTAACCTTGAAAATGCCACTGACTTTTAGGGTTGCCAAGCCTAGAGTTGCTTCACACTAAAAATCCTACATCCCTTGGGCTTTATCATGCAATAACCAAGGTATGCCCAAAGCCGTTGCCTGAAAACAAATATTTAACGATGAAAGTATAAGTATGAAAAGTTGAAAATACATAATTTTTATACACTTAGTTATTTGTGAGCCAAACAGCCATAATCAAATAGGCAGTTCTTACGAAGTTGAAAATAATAATAATACTGGCTTGCAGAAACAATAACATTACAATATTGCCATTGGACCATTGACCAATGCGGCCCAAGACAGAGATTCTGCTTGGGTCTCGTCTCAAATAATCCTTCTTCCCACTTTATTTCCCCAAGGTCCTCGAAGCGGCTCTAAAGTCTGTGTCTGTGTTAAGACTGTCGGAACAATTTATAGATTCTGCTCCGTTAGTCACTAGACCAAAAATTACATAATCATCAGCTAAGCTTCTCCAAAAGAGGAAAGTCGTGCAGATGGGCTCCGCAGGCACAGCCAGGGTTAGCTTTGCGAAGTGAGCCATTTTGGTACAAAAATCTAACCCCACTGAAAATAGTAACTATGCTTTGTGTCTTGCTCGGGCGCTAATTTACACTCACAAGCATTCCTGTGCTTGACAAAACGGGGCATACTTTGTATATTAATACACGGAGCGTTAATTTCCAACTGTGCTAGGGAGCAGTAGAAAGTTTAGGGACTGGGGTTGTGCCAGGGAGCAAAGTTTAGGGACTGGGGATCAAGTCAAAGATCTCAGGACTAGTTCCTCACAGAAACACCCAATGCATGGTCTGAGGGCCAGGGTGGCCTCCCCGACTCGGAAAGCCATCTAAGGCCTTCAGAGGACCTAAAAACATCACTTTTGATGTTTTTGATCTTTGGGAAAACCAGGAAGTGACAATTTTCGAAAGGCATTCTGAGGGCTGGGAAGGCTTCACCCAGTCTCCCTGGTACTCAGAATACCCTCTTCCAGCTGTGTCATTCACCCGGTACGCTGGGCGGGACTTACCTTTGAGCGGCAGTCCGCCCGTTGCGTCACGCCGCGTTCCGCTGCTTTCCCGCCCGCCGGCGTGATGCAACAGGCGGACTGCCGCTCAAAGGTAAGTCCCGCCCAGCGTACCGGGTGAATGACACCGCTGCCCTCTTCACACAACCAGAGCACAGCTTGGAGGGTGCAGCCCATGCTAGCAAGGTCAGGAGGGCCAGAGGCTTATATGGGACCGGAGGCTTGTCACAGGCCGGATAGAACATCTCTGAGGGCCGTAGCTAGCCCCTGGGCCAGGTTTTGGAGACCCTCGATTTAGGCCAGTGATGGCGAACCTATGACACGAGTGCCAAAAGTGACACGCCATAGTGTTTGGGGTGACACACCAGCATTCACCAACACCTGACAAAAATGGGTTTTTCCTACTCATGTTTATGTTTGTAATTATTTGATGTTTCTTTATATAACACATAGTACCACAAATGATTGGACTGTATTTTTTGGTTTAAATAAATGAGTATAAAGGATAGTTTCTCTTTTGTTTGAGAGGGGGGATTGACACACCAACACAGTCAGGCTCCGCATTTGCCGAAGTTTTGACAGGCCAAGCCCAAAAGGTTCGCCATCACGGTTCGAGGCAATGATCCAAGTTGTACATCTGACTTAAAAAAAGAAGTGGTCAAAGCAAACGATGATCAAGTATTTTGTAGGCATTAATGCTGTTAGAATAAAAAAAGATGCTTTTTTTCTATACTTCTGCTAACTGCAAAACCAAAATAGTTGATTGTTATTGGGCAAGTTCGGACATCAGGCAAAGCCATGGGTTGATCTTAACCACGGCTCATTTAGCAACTCAGCACTGCTGCAGGAGACAAACCCAAATCCTGACTTGTTCCACCTCATCCTGGTTTGTTTTCGATCTGCCCCCTCACCTATCCCTCCTGTGAAGCTCCCAGACAAAATCTAAAGCTACTGATTTTTTTTCTCCCCCCAACTGCTGATAAAGTATTGCTTTGTCAGCTATTCTGCCACTGGTGGGAGAAGAAAGGAGCGTTGTAATCTGATCACTAGTTTCTTTGGGTATTTCTGACTGCTCTTAGCACAAGTGGATCAAGAAGTACAAAGCACTGTTCTATTCCATTCCCCCTTCCAAGAAAAGTTAACTGTCTTTTGCCCAATGTTGTTGTTGTAGTTTTAAAAAAAAAACACTAGATAAATTTTTCTTTTAACAATTTTCTTTACAAATCATATCCACATATAGCCTTTTGAACATTTTGGTTGTGGTTTGCTAGGGTGGAGCTGCTGAAATAAACCAACATGTGTTGACACATGTCAGCACAGATCCATGATTAACTCTGGTTTACAGGCCAATTTCAAACTATGATTTCAGATCACGCTGTAATCTTGATTTGCCTGCCCAAATCAAGCCAGTTGGTTGAAGGCCTTGGCTCCATGTTACACTGGAACACGACTGTAGCGAAACAATAAAAATTATCATCAGAGAGCTCTAAAATTTCCAAACCCAAGTCCAATTCTTGCCAAGAACCTTACAGTGCTTACAGCCAGATCATAAGGAAGGTTTCTCATCATTTGTGTCCTGCACGATGTGTCTTGCAGCATGTTTGCGACAGCATGGGTGCCCAGCCTGCCAGCAACAGACAGTTTAGGATTAGACTGCGCATCAGACTAAGCATCATGTTCATAACATTTTTTTCTTTCCAATACCTTATTTTGCACAAAGATGCATACCCTGTAACACTATTCTGATAGATAGATAGATAGATAGATAGATAGATAGATAGATAGATAGATAACTTTATGTATGTATGTATGTATGTATGTATGTATGTATTAGGGGAATATATTTCTAAACCAAAATTCTATTTCTATGAAACCAAAATTGAGAAAAAAAAATGAAATAGGACAAATAAACCATCACCTGCACCAGGGATCTCCAACCTTTTCAGTATGAGGGCTACATTGTATATTGTACAAATTTTTGCAGGCCAAAAAAAAATCGGTTTTATACATGAACGAATAAGTTTTACTGAGATCTTTTTTGCAATCTGCATGATATGACTCGGAACAAAAGAGAAATGTGCCAATTACAAACTGTGTTTAAACTGAGAAATGATATGTAACAAGTGAAAATTAGCAAATGATCTGTCAGAAAAGTTGCTGAAGGGCCAGATAAAATGTGGTGGCATGCCCCCAGGCCATAGTTTGCAGACCCTGACCTATACAGTGAAATTCTGGACATACCTGACCTCCAGCAAACAGGTGGCCAACTGACCAGGCCAGCACAATCCAGATTTAAGCAGTCCCAATTTATCAGACCTTCTTTCAAACATATTGAGCCAGACAATAGCTTTTAAGAAGAGGGAGACGAAAAACAGTTTGGAAGGTTTTGTTTCCTATGGCATACATGCAGCTGAGCATACATGCACACTCCTCTTGTCCAACCGTTATCACTGAAAAAATAAGTTCCGCAAGTTGTTGAAACCATACAAAAAACCCCAAAACGCCACAAAATCCATTTGTCACAGATAAAAGGGGAGCCCCTTTCTAACCACCTCTACATAGTTCCTCTACAGCCTAATAAAACTGACTCTTCCATATAAAGGAAAAATATCAACTTTTTGAGGCCAAATGTATTATCGATTACGGACTAGGTCCCAAATTATTGTGGTAAACTATGAATATTTATACACCGTCAAGCAAGCAGCCTGGGTCTTTACTTTCCACCTCAGAGAAAACGCTGTCTGCTCTTCACAAAAATCCAGGGCACAGTCTTCAAGTAAGTGGTTTACATATTCTTGCACATATCTTTGTAGTAAGGGTCAGGCAGAAATCCATTATCTTTACAACTCCTTCCCCTGCCATCACTTGGTCCTTAAGCAGGAACTGCCCTCAAACATCTTCCCGATCCAGCCTCTCCCATCCTTCACAAAGCGCCTCA
Source organism: Lerista edwardsae (assembly GCA_029204185.1). NCBI lineage: Eukaryota > Metazoa > Chordata > Lepidosauria > Squamata > Scincidae > Lerista > Lerista edwardsae. The sequence goes on along the minus strand of JAJKFI010000044.1, from coordinate 3,288,118 downwards.
AGACGTATTTTTCTGCCTAAGGCCTTCCCTAACCTGCTGCAATTTAGGCTGCAATCCTATACACACTGGGATGTGGTGGCGCAGCAGGCTTTCCAACCGGAAGGTTGGGAGTTCAAGACTGCGCGACGGAGTGAGCTCCCATTGCTTGTCCCAGTTCCTGCCATCCTAGCAGTTCGAAAGCACCTAAATGCAAGTAGGGACCACTTTGGTGGGAAGGGAACGGCATTCCGTGCGCTTCGGCGTAGAGTCATGTCGGCCACATGACCATGAAAGCTTGTCCTCAGGACAAACGCCGGCTCTACAGACTTTGAAACGGAGATGAGCACCGCCCCCTACAGTCGGTCATGACTAGACCATTCGGTCGTGGGGAAATCTTTACCTTTACCTATACACACTTTCCTGGAAGTAAGCACTATTGAAATCAATGGAACTTACTTCTGAGGAGACAGGCACAGGATTGGGCTGTTAGTTTAGTTTGATCTAATCTAGTCTTCTGCCATGGTTGTTCCTCCAGTGTTTGTCTACTTGGATTGTATGCTTGCGGGCAGGGATTCTTCACTGTTAGTTATGCACGTACAGCACCTTGGTTTTTTAGGAGCTTAAGAATTAATTACCTTCATCAACATCCATCACAAGCAGTGTTTGTGCTTCTGGTACAAAGGCTCTATTTCACTCCACACAGATGTAATGGGTATAGCATTATTATTTGAACGTTTGTTCAGGAAATTACAAAATGGGAAACTTGACTGCAATTGAAAACAAGGAACAATCCACCCAGTCCCTCTTTCCAGGGCTCTGAGGCAGCCTCCAAAAACAGCAGCACCTGGAGACCACTTGTGGCACAGGGCAGCAACACCCGGCAAAGACTTTAGACAAGGCATGTGGGATTTGGAGATGAGTTGCAAGGGCCATCCAAGCAGCCCTAAGGCAACTTGGCACAGGTTTGCACTACCCTATAGCAATATATGGGGGGGGGCCCTCATTTTATTTGCTTATTTGGTTTTTCACTCATTTGTCTTTTACAAAGTCCCAAGCAGACTGATGTATTATATATTTATTGCAAATATTTGTATCCCGCCTTTCCTTTGCTGAAGACAAACGCTTGAGGTAGCTCACAAAGAGTAAACATGTTTGTATATATAAAGAAGAGCGTGTGTGTGTGTATGTTTCGCATAGGCTCCGCAACGCCTGGAGCGATCGGAACGAAACTTGGCAGGCATCCACCTTGTGGCCTGGCGACAAACACTGCGGGGGTCCCCACATGAAAATGGGCAAAAACGGCCAAAATCGGCATAAAATCCACAGTCTCCAGGGTCGCCGAGATGAGCGGCAATGCTCCCAACGCAGTTGAAGTCTGAGTTTGGCCCCCCCCTCAACGTGGGGGGCAAGAAGGGGTGCGAAACACAATGTCCGCCATGCCCTGCTGTAACACCTGGACCGATTGGCACCAAACTTGGCATGCGGAAGCCTAGCAGCCTGGCCACAAACACTGCGGGGGTCGGGGCCCCCTAGCGCCCCCAGGGGTGGGGGTACGTGGGGGTCCCCGCATGAAAATGGTCAAAAATGGCCAAAATCGGTGTCAAATCCATAGTTTCCAGGGTCGCCGGGACGAGTGGCAACACTCCCGATGCCGGTGGAGTCTGGGTTCAGCCCCCCCCTTGGCGTGGGGTGTGAGAAGGGGTGCGAAACAAAACGTCCGCCATGCCCTGCTGGAACGGCTGGACCGATCGACATGAAACTTGGCACGCATACACCTTGTGGCCTGACGACAAACACTGCGGGGGTCAGACCCCCCTAGCGCCCCCGGGGGTGGGGGTACGCGGGGGTCCCCAAGTGAAAATGGTCGAAAACGGCCAAAATCGGCGTCGAATCCATAGTTTCCGGGGTTGCCGGAGCGAGCGGCGATGCTTCTGACACCGTCGGAGTCCGGGTTCGCCCCCCCTCGGCATGGGGTGCGAGAAGGGGTGCAAGACACAATATCCGCCATGCCCTGCTGGAACGCCTGGAGCGACGCGCACCAAACTCGGCATGCGCGTGCCTTGCAGCCTGGCGACAGACACTCTGGGGGTCAGACCCCCCTAGCATCCCCGGGGGTGGGGGTGCTCCGGGGGCCCCGCATGAAAACAGTCGAAATCGGACAAAATGGTCGTTGTTTGTGTAGTTTCTGGGGTCGCTGAGGCGAGCGGCGATGCTCCCGACGCTGTGGGAGTTCAGGTTCACCCCCCCTCGGCGTGGGGGGCGGGAAGGGGTGCGAAACACAACATCCGCCATGCCCTGCTGGCACGCCTGGACCAATCGACACGAAACCTGGCATGCATGGCATGCAACGGCCGAAATTGGCGTCAAGTCCGTAGTTTCCGAGACAAGCAGCGACGCTCCCAACACAGTTGGAGTCCGGGTTCAGGCCCCCCTCGGCGTGGGGGGCAAGAAGGGGTGCAAAACAAAATGTCTGCCATGCCGTGCTGGAACGCCTGGAGCGATGCGCACCAAACCTGGCACGTGCATGCCTTGCGGCCTGGTGACAAATACTGCGGGGGTCAGGCCCCCCCAGCCCCCCGGGGGTGGGGGTGCACAGGGGGCCTGAAGTGAAGACGGCCAAAAACGGGCAAAATGGGCATCGAGTCCATAGTTTCCGGGGTCGCCTCAATGACCGGTGACGCTCCCGACGCAGTTGGCGTCCGGGTTCGGCCCCCATCGACGTGGGGGGCGAGAAGGGGTGCAAAACTCATAAACTCTGGAAGATCAATTTGTTACCTGGGCAACGCCGGGTAACAAAAAGCTAGTATATTAATAAATAACAACTTGGAGGAGCACAACTACTTAAGCCACTGGTGTAGGGAGACGGGGGACAGACAACGACACCTCACACAAATGCAAGATGGAACAAAAATGTTTGAGCCCTTGCCAGGACGACATCCGTGCTACCGTGCCCATTTTACAGAACATCTGGGGCAGATCTCTCCTTGCAAATCCACTTTGCTCCTAACGGCGCCTTGCTGCCTATGGCAATAAAACCCTTCTTTTTGCTGAAACAATTCCATAGGGGGAGGGTTGAACTGCCCATGTATGTACCACAGGTGCACATGTCTTCAAGCATGGAAGACATTATATGACTGCAAAGCTATAGCAAACGAACTCAAAAACTCAGCACATTCATGTCTAATCTCTCCTTCCAAGCAGCTCAAATGGAACCAATGCCCTGCAAAATGATGCTTATGCACTGCTTTTCAACCAAAAGAAGAGTTCAACATGGTATACACACGCCCCCCCCCCCAAGAAAGAACATGATTCCTGTCCACACACATGGGATGCATCCCACACACATGGGACGCACCAGCAAACAGCCACTAGAAGAATGCTCTGTTGGGATGAATAAGAGGGAATCACCACTTTAACTGGTGACACTTTGTCCAGTTAGCAGGGATCATATTAATCTACTACTGCTATTCCAAAAGGCCCAGGAAGAGTTAAAACATGAACAATGTTTAACTAGACTACAAAGGCGGCTGGTTCTGCTGGCAGAATCAGTTTACACACACATGAGACAAGGTGCTGGGGGGGGGAGGACTTCTGGGTGTCATAGGTTGCATCTGTTACTTATGTGACATTATTTACTGTAGAGAAACCTCAGAAGGAAATAGGTGGAGCAGCAGTTCAGTTTGAGGCTGCAGCAACTCCTTCCTGAATTGCTCGTGCACAATGAAGATAGGCATTTTCCATTTTCTAAACTGGGGCAATCATCTTGCACCTCCGGCTCTCAGATCAGGCGGGGAGGGAACACCGAACCCATCGGCTGGGATGCTGAAACCTGCTTTCCATCCTCTTCCCTCGTATCAAAGCCTCCCGTCTCCTCTGCTCATGCTCACTGGGAAACCAGAAAATGCCTATAAGAAGAGCAACCCCCCCCCCAACCCAGCACCGGTTGGAGTTATCTCATTCACACCCTCCCAGCTGAGTTGCTTGGCAGCAGAAGGTCTGGTGGCATCTTGAAGAAGAATTGGGAAAGACCCATCTCTCTGAAGTCCTAGAGAGCTGCTGCTGGTCCAAGCAGACAACGCTAAATCAGACAGTCCGACTCCCTACAAATTCATGTACTTGTGGTGCAGTGTTATGATCTAATTTGGATGCAACTAGGATATGAACTACCCAGGCCAGGCCCTGTGTCTTATTTACGTACAGCAGCCTTGTGCATTGAACAGGGGAGGAGGGCGATCAACGTGCAGAGCAGTGAATATGAAAATCCACACAGCCCACTGCATGCAACCACACCAGCCTCGACCCATAAGAGCATAAATGAGCCTGGAGCCACTGGGGAATGGGAGACACAACGCCTGGCCTGCCATTCAATATGCCTCTATCCCGAACCAACATAATGTGTTCAGATTTAAACTCTGCAATGCTCAAAGCACCAGAGAGTGCTAAACAGCAGGGTGCCCAGAATATGTGTAATGGAAAACAGTGATGTTCAACACATTCATTAATGATCTGTGTAGTCTGAACCAGGCAGCGGTAATACAAATGCATACAAATGCCTCACTTAACTAGATTATACTTCAACAAACCCCTGCTCCTAATTACATCACCATCTAAGCCACTCTTCAAACTGTGGGTGTGCACATGCATTTGTGCACGCCTTTATGTGCCCGTATGCATTTCCACCAACAAGACAGATGAATTATTATAACACATCATCTCTTTGTACTCAGCATCTCAGATCAGTAGCAAAATCTAATCTCCCGCCCGTGCAAAATTATTCAAGATTCTTAAACTCAACGCATAGTTGCCCGGGGTTAAGAGACTCTGCTGCACATGGTGGGGGGGGGGGAGTTGGGGAAGAGACGTTGGGCCGTGTCATCCATATTGCAAAGACATAATGCCCTTACAAAAGGGCTCGGTTCTAAATTAATACTCATCACTCAGGCAAGAGTCATTTTTCAACTCTTCAGTGTGCTGCAGCTGTCAAAAAGCAGAACTGGAAATATCAAACATTATCCGGAAAAGGAGTGCATGTTAAATTTTGACCCATTATAACAGCTCCATTTCAAACAATTAATGTCTCCCACCACCTACTGTTTCTCTTATTTCCCTTTCTCCCACCCATCCCGAAACACACCCCTGCACCTTTTTTCCTGCCTGTAGGTTTTTATTTCACTTTTTACTTCCTACTTTCAAATGTATTTATGGAGCAGATGCCCGGATGAAGAGGGCAAGCAGAGAGAGGTGAGATGGCTGTGAGCACAATAAAGCCTGCAGTTTGTGACCCACCCAATCAAACACAGTCAGTCCACCAGTATGCAAAACTGGGAGGGGAAAGAATGGGACAGCCATTTGCCAAGCATCTGGCTATTCACAATATGTGAATTGTGATCTGCACCTGACTTGGTGGGCCACAACTTCGGCAGGCCTGATCATACCTTGAAGGTTCTACAAACCTTTCAAAACACCAAACTCACACCTTTTGGACTGCAGCGGAAATACCACATAAATTCAGAAATGTACAGAAAAGAGAGGGGGTACCGTTTTTATACAACACCTCATCTTTAGCTGACTTGGGGCATCACTTTGATTGCAAGGTAGGGGTATAAAACCAAATTAGATTATTGCAGCACACTCTGAGAGCACAATCCTGGAGTTAAGCCGGCACAATTAGGCCAGCCAAGTTTGGCTGGCACAAGGGCCACTGTAAAGCGCGTTTGGAGCACTCTCTGAGCCAGGGAGGATGGCGCACGTCTGTGTGCAGGCCTCTCTGACTCCAAGAGTGGTCCAAACATACTTTAGGGTGATCCTTGTGCAGGCCAAACTTGGCTGGCCTACCTGCACAGGGCTAACTTCAAGTAAGGATTGCGGCTTAAGTGGAATTGCTTGGAAAAATATTCAGCCACTATCACCGCTAGGAGACAGTCGCTGCCAGGGGCCTCGGGGGGGGGGGGGAGACGTCCTTGTTACATGATCACCATTGATGTCCTATCCATTTCCAGGAGGGACTCAAGATGCTGATTGCCATCTTTAAACTCCTACGGTTCCTTCAAAACTACTTGCTGCCACATGACTCTATGTGCCTGCTTGATACACTCAGAGGGGACAAAGCAGCTCTGCTGCACGTGCCACCTAGTGCAACTCTGGGCACAATCCAAACAAGCAATCCAGCCCTAACATAGCTGTCCCAATGGGGTATGTTCTGCATTCTGCAATGGAATCACAGAAGCCTCCTCAATGCAACGGCCGGCCTGCCTGAGGAGGAGGAGGAGGAGGAGCTACCCAAAAGGAAGGACTGGCCCTGCTGTGAGGCACCAGAGGAAGAAGGGGTGTTCCCTTACCTCACAGCTGCACTGCCCTTACCCCAGTGCTGGAAAGTTGGTTAGAACTGCACCCTCTAGTAGTGAGCATGTGGGGCAAATCCTTCCCTATGGTGCCACCCAGACTTTGGTATTATCTCCATCAAGCATTCCCAAGACCCCGTCTTTTCTGATCTTCCAGTGGCTCCTGAAGGTGACCCTATTTCACGGCGTCTCTGAACCTGTGTTGAAAGAACCTGGTGAAGCAGCTTTTATTTTATCAGTTACCTCAGTGGGGGGTGGGTTTTTCATTTTATTTTTCATCCATGTTGCGAGCTACTCATGAAAAATGGCATGTCATTTAAAAAAAAAACCATCAGAATAAGTATTGTGCACACCAAAAAAATCTCAACTGGGAAGACCCAAAGAGCTCTATGGCAATACCTAAGATGAAGGCTTGTCAGACTATCATTTCGAATTGCAACTCCTTGGACACTGGTCCCCCAAAAACCAAACCACCCAACCTTCAAGAGCAGTTTCATGTGGGAATCTTTTTGGTACCCAAGCTCTATCACATTCTAAGCACTGTGACAAATTGTGGCAGGAAGCAGACAAGCAATGAAGTCATTTAAAAACTGGAGGGGGGGGAGAGAGGCTGTTCCAGACAACCAAATCTGGTCAACTATCCAGGACAGCAATTTTCAGCCTTTGTCATCTCACATCACATTGTAAAAGTGCTAACACTATCAAGGCACCCATCTGTTTTTTGACACTTGACAGGTCACATTGCACTGCTGGCCAAAGGCTATAATAAAAATAAGAATAAGAATAAGAATAAGAAATGTATTTATATACCACCTTTCTTAAGATCACTAGATTTCTCTAATGACTGTAACTCAAGGCGGTTTACATAGGCAGACTTCTATTCACAAACCCGAAGGTTTTTACAATTTATAGAAATGTTCTATCTTTCAAGAACAACACTCATACAGATCTTTCTTTCTGGATTTAGCCTTCTTTCTTAGCCACCTGACTGTCTTCTGCTGGCTGATAAGAGGCTTCCCTGCTCCCACCAGAGACGCAGCTGACTTCAGCACACAGCTCCTCCCATGAGGCAGCTGGAACACAGCTTTTAATCAGCTGCAGTTTGCAAGGTCTGTTGCTCACAGAGACTTCCGGTAGTCTCGAGCTCACGACCTTCGGATCTTCAGCTGTTATCTTTGGGCAAACGGAGGCATTAACCCTCTCGGCTAAATCTTCTGCCCCGGTGGCCCTACTACCATATGACCACCTCCCAAATTCCTGGAATTGCATTTTAGGCCAATTCAGGTTCCCGTATGGTCTTCAAAGGCAATCCCGTGAGTATTCGCAACTTAACTTTTACAAAATGTATTCCACTTGAATCACTGTCCGGTTTGCAGAATTTGGAATGATTTAGCAACCATTATAACCTCTCCTCTGACCTTGTTTCTGCTGTTTTGAAATAATCAGTTTTGAAAGCAGGAAGTTGTGGGGAAGGGACAGAGAAAATGGTGGGTTTGAAGTGTCAAACAAGCTCACCACAGTCAGTCTTAGAAAACTGTTTCTTTAACCCAGTTAAAAGTTAAAACAGACAAAAGGAAGCATTTCTGTACCCAACACGTGATTAATCTGTGGAACTCCTTGCTGTAGAATATTGTGATGGCACCTGGACTAGATGCCTTAAAAGGGGGTTGGACACATTTATGAAGGAAAAGTCCATCACAGGTTACAGGTCATGATTACTGAATGCAACCGCCAGGTTTTAGAAGTAATCTTTCTCTGAATGCCGGAAACCTTTGGCTACTGTTGCACCCACGGCAGTTAGGCTGTTCAGGATTTAGCCCTTTACTTGGCCAGAGCTCTCTGAGCTGCAGCTTCAAGATGATTCCTCTCTCCTCTTAATCTCCTCTAGAAACCAAGTTCTACATATAATAGGCTGTTGCACTGACAGAGTAAGTTCCTGAAGAGTGCATAATGAGAGCCATCCTGCTAACAGCACATGAGTATAAAAAGGAAGACATGCCCAAGGTATGTACATCTGTGCAGAAGTACATTTATCAGAAAGCATATTGCAAGAAAGCAATGCTGGTCCCTGAACACAAGCATCTTAGGGCATCATTAACCCCGAGGTCATTCAGAAATGGGCCTACTCAGAAATGAACGCACCCATCAAACTCTGCTTCTGCACACACCACTCCCAGCACAGCGCCAATTTCCATTTACTTCCAGCTCTTTGGCTTCTGGACATCACCCTGCTTCTCAAGAATAGCACATCCTTGCTTTTAACCACAAGACCAAATAAATCCACAAAGCTGCTCTTCTGCAGTCCGTTGCCTTTTACTGGAATCCTGAGATTGCCGACTTCCTCTTAATAAAGGAACTACCAAAATCATCATGCAAGCAGAAACTTGGACCCAGTCAGGCCAGCAGCCTATTGAGCTTACTATTGTCTGCGCTGGCAGGCAGCTGCTCTCCAGGGTTACAGAAAGGGTTTCCTAGCCATGCCTGCTGCCAAAGACCAAACTCTGGATCTTCTGCCTGCAAAACACACCTCTACCACTGACCCACAGGCCCCACCCAAAGGAAGGCTGTGACCTGGAAGCACTTCTCAGAGAAGGGCTTCAGTCCATGCCTTTGAGTGCAGCATTATAGTTTACACAGATTGCATCACCTGCAACAGAAGGTTTGGCCCCAAATGTACCGTAAGTCTCCCTCCCCCCCCCCCTCTCTTGGCAAAGCCACATAACAAAGAAGTTCTTGCACTGTGGTGTCTGAAAGGCTTTACACCACCCCAGCACTGTCCTAACTGCAGTTCCTTTTCCTCCACACTCTCCCTAGGAGAAATTAGCACCTGCTCATTTCTATGTAAAGCTATCGGATATGGTCATCTCACTTTCGTGTTCTGTGCACAGACTGCTCCAAACTGTCTGAAAAAGCTGGGTGGGGGAGGCGGGATCCACAAAGTAGATTATAAATAACTTGCTGAAAGCTGCAGTTTGTCACCACGACCTACTGGACATTCAAGAATGGAATGGACATTTCACTTAGAGCACAATCCTAAACTGGAGTTCCCCTTAATAAAGGCACTGCCAAATCACAAAAGTTTCCAGGTGAGCAAACCTTTATGCAATTCATGTCTAGGTTTAGAAGCTGCAAGAACAAGGTTGAAAATGGAGCACATGTGACTGGCCCCCAAAGCAAACCAACCTCAGCACTGCCCCAGTACAAGAAGGTTTATTACTTTTGTTCATATATCATGAATTCAGGGACTAGACTAACTCAATATCAGCACAAATACAATCTCGGAGACAGAACAATTCAAGCAGGAGATGTAACCCGGCCCACATGATAGTCATGCAAGTTATGAATATTTTCAGTAACAAAAAAAACCCAGCCTTTGTGGCATTTTCAGCCACCGCCAGCCTATCTGTATATGCCAAAGGCTGTAAAGGACAGTCCATCAGAACAAGTCTAGGCCCTTGCCAAGTGCTCGTCTCTACAGGAAGCACACTGGCAGAAGTCGACTCGCATATCATCACCAACACAAATCAACTATAATACCGCCAATTCCAGAGTTACTCTCCGAGAAAAGCATTCAGAACCGGAGCAGACACCACATATGCCACAGATACACCACAGGAAGCTGAATCCCTGTGGCAAACCCTGGTGCACACGAACATTTCACTTAAGAGCACAATCCTAAACTGGAGTTCCCCTTAACAATTGTTGTTCAGTTGCTAAGTCGTGTCCGACTCTTCGCGACCCCATGGACCACAGCACGCCAGGCCTCCCTGTCCTCCACTAGCTTCCTGAGTTCGCCCAATTTCATATTCATTGCTTCAGTGACACTATCTAACCATCTCATCCTCTGTCGCCCCCTTCTCCTTTTGCCTTCCATCTTTCCCAGCATGAGGGTCTTTTCTAAAGAGTCCTTTCTTCTCATCAGGTGGCCAAAGTATTGGAGCTTCAGCTTCAGCATTTGTCCTTCCAGGGAGCAATCAGGCTTGACTTCCTGGAGAATTGACCGATTGGATCTCTTTGCAGTCCAGGGGACTCTCAAGAGTCTTCTCCAACACCATAATTCAAAAGCATCGATTCTTCGACGCTCTGCCTTTCTTATGGTCCAGCTCTCACAGCCATACATGGCTACTGGGAAAACCATCGCTTTGACTATGTGAACCTTTGTTGGCAGGGTGATGTCTCGGCTTTTGATTAAGCTATCTAGGTTCACCATAGCTTTCTTCCCAAGAAGTAAACGTCTTTTAATTTCATGGCTGCAGTCACCATGCAGTATTTCAGATTTTGAGTAATTCCGCTGGAATGCTGTCACCTCCACTAGCTTTGTTGTTAGTGAGGCTTTCTAAAGCCCACTTGACTTCACTCTCCAGGATGTCAGGTTCGAGCTCAGTGACTGTACCACTGTGGTTATCAGGAACATTTAGATCGGCCTTATAGAGTTCCTCTGTGTATTCTTGCCACCTCTTCTGAATCTCATCTGCTTCTGTTAGGTCCTTGCCATTTTTGTCCTTTATTGTGCCTACCTTAGCATGAAATTGTCCTTTGACATCTCCAATTTTCTTGAAAAGATCTCTAGTCCTCCCCATTCTGTTGTTTTCCTCTATTTCTTTGCATTGCTCATTTAGAAAGGCCTTCCTATCTCTCCTTGCTGTTCTCTGGAAATCTGCATTCAGTTGGGTATATCTTTTCCTTTCTCCCTTGCTTTTGGCTTCTCTCCTTTCCTCAGCTATTTGTAAAGCCTCATCAGACAGCCACTTTGCCTTCTTGCATTTCTTCCTCTTTGGGATGGTTTTAGTTGCTGCCTCCTGTACAATGTTACAGACCTCTGTCCAAAGTTCTTCAGGCACTCTGTCTACCAAATCTAAGCCCCTAAATCTATTTGTCACCTCCACTGTATATTCGTAGGGGATCTGATTTAGGTCATACATGGAGGGCCTAGCGGTTTTCCCTACTTTTTTCAGTTTAAGCCTGAATTTGGCAAGAAGAAGCTGATGATCTGAGCCACAGTCAGCTCCAGGTCTTGTTTTGACTGCCTGTATGGAACTTTTCCATCTTTGGCTGCAAAGAATGTAATCAATCTGATTTCGATGTAGACCATCTGGTGAAGTCCATGTGTACAGTCGCCGTTTGTGTTGCTGGAAAAGGGTGTTTGCTATGACTAATGTGTTCTCCTGACAGAACTCTATCAGTCTTTGCCCTGCTTCATTTTGTACTCCAAGACCAAACTTGCCTGTTATTCCTCTTACCTCTTGACTGCCTACTTTAGCATTCCAATCCCCTATGATGAGAAGGACATCTTTTTTGGGTGTTAATTCTAGAAGCTGTTCTAGGTCTTCATAGAAGCGGTCAACTTCTTCCTCATCAGCACCAGTGGTTGGGGCGTAGACTTGGATTAGTGTGATGTTGAAAGGTTTGCCTTGGATCCGAATGGAAATCATTCTATCATTTTTGAGGTTATACCCCAGTACTGCTGTTCTCACTCTCTTGTTCACGATGAAGGCTACTCCATTTCTTCTAAGGGATTCCTGCCCACAGTAGCAAATATAATGGTCATCTGAATTAAATTCTCCCATTCCTGTCCACTTTAGTTCACTAACTCCCAGGATGTCGATGTTCAGCCTTGACATCTCACGTTTGACCACATCTAGCTTGCCTTGATTCATAGATCTGATGTTCCAGGTTCCTATGTAGTATTGTTCTTTGCAGCATCGCACTTTCCTTTCACTTCCAGACACATCCACAGCTGAGCTTCCTTTCAGTTTTGGCCCAGCTACTTCACTCTTTCTGGAGCTACTAGTACTCGTGTTCTGCTCTTCCCCAGTAGCATAATGGACACCTTCCGACCTGAGGGTCTCATCTTCCAGTGTCATATCGTTTAGCCTTTTAGTTTTGTAATCCATGGGGTTTTCTTGGCAAGAGTACTGGAGTGGGTTGCCACTTCCTTCTCCAGCGGACCACGTTTAGTCAGAACTCTCTGCTGTGACCTGTCCATCTTGGGTAGCCCTACATGGCATAGCTCACAGCTTCATTGAGCTACTCAAGCCCCTTCGCCACGACAAGGCCGTGATCCATGAAAGGGCCCCTTAACAAAGGAACTACCAAAATCATCACGCAAGCAGAAACTGGGGCACTGCCTTCCTCCCTAACTCCGAGAATAGTCCCAAAACGCTTTATGCTGGCCCTTGTGCGGGCCAAACTTTGCTGGCTTAGTTTATGCCGGCCTAACTCGGTTTAGGATTGTGCCCTTAAACATGTAGGAAAGCCTGCCAAGTGATTCACTGTCATCACTTTGAGTTCTCTCCCCCTGTCGTAGTTGGGCAATGCCACCAAGCAGAGCGTGGGGGACTCCCAATGTGATGGCCATCAAATGAGAACATTTTCTGAATGAGGGGAAATAGAGAGAGAAGACAATGGGATGAGAACAAACTGGTTAGTCTTTAAGACATTACAGACTGCCTTTGGCCGTTTTGCTGCAACAGGCTATTCAGAGACCCCCTCCCCCCCCCCCAAAGGAGAAAAATTGTGCCTGTTTCAGATCCTGATTGACTAGGGGAAAAAGACAACCCTGTCAATATCCAGAATATGATTCTCTCAAGCATCCTAATTGATCTCATACTCAGGAAAAAAAAAACCTCTTGAATAAACTGCTCTCAAAAAGGTGCCAAATGAAGGATTCATAATCAGAAAGGCCAGGCATTGGGTTCGTTTTAGGAATTAAAAAAAAGGGGAGAAATTAAATTTACAACTTCATTAATCAGGAATCTCAATATGTAGGCAATATACACTTCTTTCTTTTTAACCAACTGCCGTTTTGAAATTTAGGTGAAACGTAGAAAACATTAAAGGCTGTACATACATTATGTCAAAATTCATTGTCACCGTTTTGGAAGTCCAAAGATGATCTTTCATCTCTATTAGGCGAATGCTTTTCATCACTTACTAGGTATCTTCATAAAAATTTGATGAACAGTAACAGCTTAAAATGAGATTCTGATCCTTTTATCTTTGAAGACTTCAATTGCACTCCAATTAGTCTTATTTTCTTGAAATTTAACTCTTCGGGCCACCTCACAAAGTATGTTCCCAACAGACAGGGACAGAGGCATATTTTGGCTTTTCTGCTAGAGCCCCAGCTCTAGGCCATGCTACAGCCATGACATGACACTGGGGGGGGGGGTTCCGTATCACAGCAGGGTGGAGCTCCCCCTGCTAATTCTCAGAGCAAAACAAACCTTCGGATGCAAAAGGGGCTCATCACAGTTCAGACTGTGGTGGCAACCAAGCGTTTAATTCAAGTAAACAGAAAATATCTATGGCAATGGCTCCCAATGTGATGGGTTGCGATCCACCATTGGGAACCAAAACTGGGTCATTCCCCTATAAGGGGTCCATAGAAGGGGACCCTTCAGGGTCTATCAAAACCTGGAAGTACACTCCAATTGTAAACAGAGCTTTTTGCATCATCAGGGAGGTCCGCGGAGGGGACTGTGGACCTCCCATACTCCTCAAGATGCCAATGTGATCCCTCGGGTAAGCACTAAAGCCCCTGGATGCCCACAGCGCCATGCTTGCTGCAGCGCCATCAGGACACCCCTACAGTCCCAGGCCTCATCCCTGCAACCACTTAGCACAGACAGAAAGTCCTACTCAGACACTATATGATAGAACCGCTGATCTATAGTATGCATCAAGAAAAAAGCTGGCAACACAGGGAAGCAAGCAAGTGCCTTTCCAAGTAAAGCCAAGCCACTTCTTATGCTTCGGCATTCATGCCACGGGCTGAAGTGGAAGGTTGCTACGCACACACCCCAAACTGTTCGTCCTTTGCCTCTGTGGACGTGATATGAAAAAGCCAATGTGACTGGCCCCCAAAGCAAACCAACCCAGTAGTCTTATTTTTGCAAAATGTGCATCTATCGACCCCTGAGGGCGGAACTTGCTGCATTGTGCAATCATGGAATAGGGGAAGTCGAAGCCTAACTGCCTAGGCATGACCGGCCATATTGGCCCTTGAGCCTTTAGAAGCTTCTCTCTTCAAGAGGTGCATCCTCCAAGTCCCTCCACATCAGGGATGGATCAGAAGATGGATTGAGATCTGAAGTTATTTAAAGGGAGAGCCACAAAGGTTTCCGATTCTCAAAAGTTTATCAACAGCAACAAGAGCCAATTCTTCCTCTTTCTAAATTAGGCCGCTGAAATGAAGAAAGCTGGGGGGGGGAAGACCAGGAGTGTGTTTTTATATTTAAGGGCTGTGCTGCCTGAGCTAACCATATGCTCAGAGGCATCCTATTCCTTAATTTTTAACTGTGTGATTGTGATCAGCCTCCATTACCCCATGACCACTATTTTGCCAACCTAAAGACATCAAGATTCTAGGAAGAAGTGTAGATCTGGTAAATGTGAAATATGCCTACCCTTGCCTAAGAGCAAACTTTTCTGTCTCAGGAGCCCTGTACACTCCTAAGCAGTCTCAGGAAGCCCTGCTGGTGCATGTGCGGATTCTCAGGGAGCCCCAAGAGTGCTAGTGCATATACAGAGTGATGCAGAGCCAAGCAGATGGCAGCCACTTATGGTGTGCTCCTGAAGGGAGCCCCGGGGCTCCTAGGAGCACACTTTGAGAAACACTGCCTTAGAGTTTGAAAGGCAGTTTTGATTTCAGCCTAATAACTGGAAACCAAAAAGGACATGTATCAAGAACACTCCCCAGCCATCACTTGAACAGAAAGCTTAGCCAGGCTCATATGCAATCATATACATTGAGCTGCAGTACATGAATGGACATTAACACACGGAATGCAGCAACAGGCTGCGCATGCGCATGCAGAGGGGGGCTACCTTGAACTCCTTTCGGTTCCTTGCCTTGCACGACATGCCAGGCTGCCAACTTGCAGATCAAGAAGAGAGGACTCTGTCACGCTGGGCCTGTCATTGTTCCTTTGAAGGTGTGAACCGCACACCTCCAAGTCAAGCAGAGTTGGGGAATGCGGATATTTGGCAATGTCACAATGACATCATCACCAAACACCCGGAGGCGGTGTTGTGACACAGTAGCGATGCCACACAACTATGGAAGGGGTCCATGTACCAGTGCAGACCCCTCACAGGGAATACCGCGCCCCACCCAACTATATGTCATCTACAAATTTTATAAGTAGGGGTGGATTTTTTGTTGAAAACCGCTTTTGGGTGGCTAAAATATCTGAATAATAACACAAAACACTGCATTTTGGTGTTTTAAGATATTTTCCAAAAATTAGAATAGACTACTGTTTCAATTAGAAGTAATACTGCAGCTGCAGCTGCTGACCCTATATCACCTATAGTACACTTTTAAAGCATTTAACATTAACAAAAATATAACTTAGAATGAGAATGTAGAACAAAAACACATAACACTTCAATTTGGTATTTTAATCAATAAATTTTGAAAAAAATATTACCCAAAAAACACAACCCTATTTAAAAGCATCCCTGAATAGCAAAGGATCCAGGACAAGATCCTTTAGCACCCCACTTTATACCTCTGTCCAGACGGATTTGGAGTCAGTTGTTCAACTAGCTTTCGACCCACCTAACGGTAGTATCATTTGCCCACATTTTGCCATTTTATCAACAAGGATATCATGGAAGACGTTGTCAAACACTTTGCTGAACTCAAGGAACACCATGTGCAGCACACTCCTATGAGATACTAATCACTCCCACAAAAAAGGAAATGAGATGAACCTGGCACACCTTGTTTTTGCCAAACCCTAGAAATCGCCCCCTTTTCTGAAGTGCTCGCAGACCTCCTGGCTTAATGATCTGCTCCAGAATCTTTCCAAGTATTGACATCAAGTTGACCAGGCTGTAGTTCCCCAGAGCCTCTTTTTCTAAGGCAAGATCTATGGGGTCTTGCACCACCATGTCCTGCATGTCGACAAGCTGCTCACTGGGTACAAACACCCCAGTAACTGCACCCTTCCTAGCTGTGATGTGTCCTTCCCCATTCCTAGGAAAGCAAAACAAATATTACACTAACATAAGGAGACTCACTAAGACATAGTTGTACAGATTGTGTTATAGAAAAGGCATCAATCGTAAGACATTTAGAAGAGTTCTGCTGACTCAGGCTAACGGAGGCATCCAAATGCCACCCTAAGCCAGTGCAAGTCCCTAATGCTGGCGCCCGAGTGTCGCGAACATGCTATGAAGCATGTTTCATGGCTACTTGGGAGCAGGCTGTGCCAGTGCAAGAACATGAGTTGGCCGAGCAGCACCAGAGCCAGGCCAGGAGAAGGTGAGTTTGTGCTCACCTAGGCAGGCTGGTGCAAGGGTGCAGAGAGAGAGAGAGAGAGGCAGGAGGGCAGAATGAAAGCAGGGAGAGGGTGTTTTGGGGCGGGGAAGGGCAAACCAGGAGACAAATCGGGCCTGGGAGTGGGGTTGGACAGGCCGTGGTAGTGCAGGCCGGATCCTAATTCCTGGCCCAACTGGCCTTACATGGCTACTCCGATTTGAGCCCGTGAAATCATGAGCACAGATCCAAATAGCCCCATAGGGTGGGCTGGCTCATGACATTGGGTAAGGGATAAAATACCCTTACCAGCTTGTGCTGGACAGTGGAGGCCAATCAGCACCCTAAAGCGCCATCAAATCCAGCATTCCTACATTGCAAACCAGAGGTCTCTAGTCTAGAAAGTTTAAAAACAGGGCTTGATGGCAGTATCTTTCTATAGCAGGGGTCAGGGAACCTTTTTACCTTTTACCCCAAAATATATTTAGATACGCCGACGTTACCCCCCCACCCCCCCAGGAACACAAGAAAAAAATACATATTGGAACCTATTGCTTTTTATTTGATTAATTAATAAGCTTAATTAATGCTATATACATATGAAGTTGTAAAGTGTTTGGGAGAGTTAGGAAAGTTCTTTAAATATTTTTTAACCTTACTCTTATTGTAAATATCTAACCTGCTTAGTTAGATTTGATTTTGTCATATGGGGTGTTAAAATATTCTTGCTTGATGACATCACTTCCTTTGGGCCCCGGTGATAAAAAGTTTGAGAGCCATTGTACTGGATTAAAGAAAAACACTTTTAAGGTCAGAAAGTAAGATGAAGGGGCAGCCTCCAAAGACTTATTTCAGAATTTAAAAGATTTGTTTGCAACTCTGGATCAAACCAAAAAATGATAGCAGTAGCCATTTTTTTATGTAGATATCTGTTTCATGCACTTGATAAACAGGGAATACCTCATTTTTACATCACAAGGAGTGTGCATGTAGGTAAGGAGATTCAGCTCGCCTCATACAAACATCTCTTAATGTAAAAAATTAGATCCTCTCCACTTTAAATAATAACGGGATGAATGGGAGCAAAACAAATACATCTGTAGCCCGATTAGTTTGACCTCCCCTCCCCACTTCACAGAAACATAGCTGTGGAGAAGGCAAGGGCCATTCCTAATGTGTGCTAATACAAAGCGGGCTATGCTACTTAGCAGCACAGTATCTGCTTTTCCATTCTGGAGAAGGCAAATAGTACTAACACAGAAATGCAGCAAGCGTTCCTACATTTTGTCTCCTGCAGCTTGCTTTCCCTCTCGCCTCGCCTCTACTCATGCTGTATGTTTGCCTGGCGCCTCTCTTTGGTGTCCTGCGCACACGCACGTGCCCCACACACCCCACAACATGCTGAGCCCCAGTCCGGATCGGAGGATCCTTGCATCGGGCTCCAAGTTGAGGGGGAGGAGGACAGTCTGGTGTCGGTTCAGACTGTTACTCTGCAGCCAGTCGTGTTTGCCCCAGCCCGCATGCTCCTTACGTTCAGTGGCCAGCCGGCGTCTGTCAACTTCTGTTTGCTCAGAAGTAAGTCAGATTGAATTCAATGTGCTTTACTCCTGGGGCAGTGTGTGCATTGGACTGCAGTTTTAATTAAGATGGGGTGCAATCCTATTAATACTTACCCAGGAGTAAGTGCCATTTACTATAATGGGATTTACTTCTGAGTAGACATTCCTAGACTTGCACTCTTAGGCAATCAATTTTTTAAAAAACCTCCATTCCAATCAGCCCCTCCCCTGGCAACAGCACCCAGTCTTAGGAGACACCTTCCATCACACATGGACACTTCCGGACATTAAAGAAGCGCCGCAGCTGGCCTTGGGCAGCGATTGAAATGATGGGGCTGCGTGTTCTGCAAGAAGCCTGAGCGAGGGGTGCGCAGTTCCCCCGGCAGGGCAACGGGGGGGGAAGATGTGTGCCCGGCAGGGCAACGGAGACAGGGGTGGGGGAAAGACACGTGCCTTCCCTCACCTCCGATGCCCAGCCGTCCCTGGCTTGCCTCTTCACTTCCGCCCTGCTCCGCTGCTGCTCAGGTCCAATGCGCCGCCGCTGTGCCGCTCTCCTCGCTGCGTCCACGTGCTCAAAACTGCCGTGGTGTGAAAAGCAGAGCAGGCGCAGAGCAGTCTGGGGCGCGTTTTGCCGGCCAGCGAAAGTGGGCGGAGCAAAACAAAACAAAACAAAATGGAGCCAGCCAGCCAGCGACGGAACCGGAATGGGGGTAATGGACGGTCGCTCTGCCAAGACACAGCCGGGCATGCATATAGATTCATATGCATCTATATCTCGGCAGCACGACCGTCCATTACCCCCAGGAATTTCATTTTTACCCCATTTGGGGTAATTTACCCCTGTTCCCAGACCACTGTTCTATAGCCTCCCTGCAATTGAATTTAGAGATGCAGCCTCTAAACAGATATGATGACACACAACCACAGGTAACTAACCCTCCATGAACCCAATTCCTAGATGCATCAAAATATAGTGTTGGTAACAGCCCTAAAGGCCTGAAACCATTATTCTAAACTCCAAGGTCCCAAAATGATCAGGCATGGAGGATTTTTTTCCCCTACATTGTTTATACCCCTTTGTTTGTACCCCTTTACAAATTATTAAGCAAGGTTGTAACTTAGTTGCATATAAATAAAATGCATTGTAAGCCCTTCTGTACGCATTATGGAGCATCGTACATCTTGACCATTAAAAGTATTGATGCACTGAACTCAAACCTATGGTTGTTAAAACAGACATCTGGTGAGAGATTCACTACCTGTCTCTTCCTATAAACAACAGGAAAGAATTTCTGCCATAAAACAGGTTGAAGAACTAAACACCACTGAAGGACTGCCACCGAAGTTGGTAATCCATTGACAGAAAGCCACTTAAGGCTGTTCTTCCGCGCAGCATTATCAAATACAACGAAGAGTCCTTTTAGGCGCCAACCTTAAAGGCGCCAACACATGTATCGTGGCATAAGCTTTCATGAACTACAGTACACTTCTGAGGATTTCACTTTATGCATCTGATAAAGACACCCGTATGTTCATGCGCACAGTTAGAACAAAGTCATTTTTTAAAAAAAAAAAACACCCTCTTTCACAAGAGGAAATGCAACAAGACTGGTCTTGTAACAAGCTTAAAAGTACACAAGATAAGCATGGTGACAATTCACCACTGGCAATAAGCAACTCCTAGCAGTGCTAAGTTAATTAATTCTGTAAGGTGATTCAGCTGCAGGGTGACTCGAGGTAACTCTGCTGCTTTTGTGATTAAATATTACTGTTTTTTTATAGTGTTATAAGCTGCCTTGGGCACCCTGACAGCACTGAAAAGCACGGTATGAAAGGGTATTTATACTGCTTAAAACAAAAACATATCTATAGTCATAACTGAGACCTGCAGAGATGGTGCTGATCCTCATTATAAACATTAATTCGCCTGATTCTCCAATTAATCTTCCTTTGACATTTTTCAGTTAAAGATCATTTGAAGACCTGCAGCACAGCATCCAAGCATGTTAAAATGTTCTCCTATCAGTGTCTGAATACAGTGGACCCAGGTTTATGATGGTAATCCATTCCTGAGACACTACTGTAACACTTGGGGGGGGAGGGTAATTTGTTCCAACAAGACCTTGGAAGCTGAAGTTTCTGCCACAGAACTAAGCCATTTCCCTCTCTTAAAAGGTAATTAAAAGGGACCATCAATTTATACAATGTTGTAATCAAGACAAAAATCACAAAGCTGTATCCTTCCCTCAACGCACATGATATTAAAAAGATTACCAGCTGAGACACTATACTTGTCCCTGGGACACTATGGCTTGAATTTGCATGGGCTATATACTCCCTTCCCCGGCCCAAAATACACAGCCATGATGTTAAAAACACTGCTTTTGGCTGAGATGCTACCAAAAAGCTTGCATTCACACTGCTGATGGGCTTATCTATCACCTATGAGGTCCTGTTGGTACCAATTGTGAGCAGTGGTGGTATCTAAAGCAAGAGGAACTGGAACGCTGGGCGGGACGTACGGTTGATTGGCAGCCCGTCCGTTCCATTCTGCTGCCTGCCTGCCCGCCGCGCGGGCTGCCCCCTGTTGGCGCACCCCACCGCTGCTCGCCCAGGCACCCGGCGCGCCCCCCACCCGTCCCCCCCAGCGAGCAGGCGCCCCCTCTGAGGCCAGGGCAGCCTGCGCGGTGGGACCGAACGGACAGGCAGCCAATCACACGTAAGTCCCGCCCAGCGTACCGGTTCCTCCCGCTTTAGATACCACCACTGATTGTGAGCCCACCATAAAGTGAATAACTTGGCGTACAGTGAACCCTGCTTTACCGCGGAGGGTCCATTGTAATTTTATTGTAAAGTGAGCCCTCCGTAAAGTGGAGAGAAGAAGGGTAGCGGCCTCCAGCACCACTACCGTTGGCAGTGGCAGCCCCAAAATGGCTGCTGGCAGCAGACTATGCACACCGCAACAATCCCGTTTATGCCAGCGGAACTGAGTTCTGCTGTCGTAAAGGGATAGTGTAGCCCTAGTTAGGATCAGGCTGTTAGTCTAGCATTGGAACACCAGCAAGAGAAGGCAGAGCAAACTTCCTTCAAGTGAAGATTTCCAAAGTCTTGATACCCCCTGATTAAAAGGCCCTGTGCAGGGGGGTTCCCTACTGCAATTCCACCTCTAGTGGAGGAAGGGTCAGAAATAGGGGATCTAAAACTACAAGTACACAGGTTCCTTTAGGAGGAAGATATGTTTTGTAGGTTCTGGAAAAAGAACAGAAAATATAGCAGTTAACTTGATCGCCCACCAAGAAATGAATGCCTATCAAAACACCAAAATGCGGTGTTTTGTGTTTTTAACAAAAATAATCACCACAACCCTCTACTTTTCTCATCCCCATTGTATCTTCTTGCCCCCTACTGAGGTCTTGACCTACATTTGTGAAGTGAACGCAGAATGCTAGGGCAACTTTGGAGGACGGGACACGTTTCAGAGCTGAAAGCAGCATCCATCTTGAGCATCCTGTGATGTGAATCCTTTCCTCCCAAACGGGCAGGAGGAAAAGCAGGAGCCCCTGGGGCTTGATGAATGCTGCTCGATCCAACGTGCGGCCAGCCAAACGAAGTCAGCACCTTGATAAATTTGGCATTACACACACAGCCGGGCAGAACAGAACACAGTAGACAAAACTGTCCCAAATGCCATGCCAACAAAAATCCCTGGCAGACCCAAAGCCAGCTCCAATTATGCCATCCCACACTGACTTTAATGCAAGCTGGCACAAACCCTGGTGCCCAAAGGCGGCCTTGTTTATTTTTGTTAACTCAGAAGAATTGCCAAAAGTTACCAGCCTGTTCCACTTCTGCGTAATTCGGTTCACACAGCCACACGCAGCTCGGCCGTCAGCAAGCTGGAAATGGAGCCAACAGTCCCCATAAATGAACTTCTCCTCGGCACCACACACTGAACTTTTAAACAGATTTAACGTACTACATTCAAGAGTGAGCACGAGGGCAACTGCATATACGAACCCAGAAAGAGAGAGAGTGACCTCCGGATCCCAGCAGAGCAAGCACATTGCCATCAAGCAATAGGTAGCCTCCCATGCTACAGACCCTGTATCACGGTGCCGCAATCCCCACAGCAAAAGCAGCACTGAGCATCAAGCATATGCTCCGCAACTGTTCTAAGCTGCTAACCAAACCATTTATTTATATTCTTCTGCATCCTCCATTATCCTGATCTGTTTAACAAACAAAACATTAAAAGAGAATTAATGGAAACATTAACCATCCTGAGAATGAAGTCTTCTGAATCCAATCTTCTGAAAACAATCCCAACACGCCATTGTGGGGTTTGTTTACTGGCTTTCAAAAGATGTTCCAGTTAAAATAGGGAACTGCTGTTCATTAAGATCAGCTGGGGCGGGCTTTTTGCATGGTCCCCCACTTTCCAAAACTTGGCTGGTGATGATGTGCAAAAGGAAATTCTTGGTAAGCCACTCCCCCCCCCCCAAGAAAAGTAAAACACTATGTTCCAGAAGAGTCAAGAGCATTAACTACTATCCTTGGCAGAATTGGTCATTTCAAGAACCATATTCTGCAAAAAATCTTCTTTAAAAATTAAATACATTAATGGTCCACTTGGACAAAATTGGACAATCCACTTGGACTCAACCAAGTGCCTTCACGAGCAGCGAGTGCTGACTGCGACGAAGTGCAGCGTCTGCGACGAAGTGCCTGGTGACACATGCAAGTTCAGCAGCAGGGCGAGGAAGCCAGGGCCCCAGAACCTTAGAACTTAAACACAAACATAGCCATGCAGTCAGTCAGCCAGCAGGTGGGTGGGGGCTATCCAGTGTTTTGCACAGAGTGCCACATGTATGATTATATGCCTCTGGGGCATAGGTCGTGGGTGTGTCCTCACTGCAAGGAGCTCCAGGAACTCAGGGAGCAGTCTGCTCCCTAGAGGCCTTGGTTATGGACCAGCAGAAGCAGAGGCAGGCAGAAAGGGACCTCGATGAGACTTCTGGGGACTTGAAGGCTTCATCCCACCCTAAAGAGGCTGGGAAAAGAAGTCTAGGGCTGGAGGACGTCAGCCTGGAACAGAGGGAAATAGTCCCCCAGCGGGGGGCCCTTCTTCCAGTGACGAGGCCGCATCCAGTTGCACTACGGATGCTCCTCAGTGGGAGGGGGGACGTGAGCTCCTTGTCGTGGGCAATTCTATAGTTAGGAACACAGAGAGGGGGGTCTGTGATGGATGTGAGGATCACATGGTGACTTGCCTGCCTGATGCGAAGGTTGCAGACATCACATCTCGTCTGCCGGTAGAGAGTGCTGGGGAGGAGGTAGCGGTTGTGGTGCATGTTGGCACCAACGATGCGGGAAAATGTAAGTCCTGGAAGCTAAATTTAAGTTGCAAGGCAGGAAGCTGAAGGCCAGGACCCCTAAGGTAGCGTTCTCAGAAGTGCTACCCGTTCCACGTGCAGGGCCAGTTAGGCAGGTGGAGCTCAGGGGTCTCAATGCATGGATGAGACGGTGGTGTCAGGAGGAGGGGATTAGATTCGTTAGGCACTGGGGAACGTTCTGGGACAAGCCAGACCTGTACAAGAGGGACAGGCTTCACCTGAACCAGAATGAAACCAGACTGCTGGCGCATAACATTCAAAAGATGGCAGAAGAGCCTTTAAACTAACTCCTGGGGGAAAGCCAACAGGAGCCAAGCGGCACCCAGTTTGGAACTCCTCGGCCCCATGGGAGGAGGAGGGTGGAGGAGTACCACAGAGTAATGTCGGAGTATGAAATAAGACTGCAAACGGGAGTGTAAGTGACAATTGGTCCAGTAGAAAAAGAGGCAAGGTGAATGGTCGCCGCATCTCAAAAAGGACATAGTGGAACTGGAAAAGGTGCAGAAGAGAGCAACAAAAATGATTACGGGGCTGGGGCACCTCCCTTATGATGAAAGACTGCAGCGTTTGGGGCTCTTTAGTCTAGAAAAAAGGCGCCTGAGGGGGGACATGATTGAGACATACAAAATTATGCATGGAAGGGATAAAGTCGATAGAGGGGTGTTCTTTTCCCTCTCTCAAAACACCAGAACCAGGGGGCATCCGCTAAAACTGAGGGTTGGGAGAGTTAAAACAGATAAAAGGGAGTACTTTTTTACCCAGTGGGTAGTTAATCTGTGGAACTCTTTGCCACAGGAGGTGGTGATGGGATCTGGTCTTGATGCCTTTAAGAGGGGATTGGACGGATTTCTGGAGGAAAGGTCCATCGTGGGCTATAGGCAATGATGGATTGTGCAACCTCCTTACAAAGGTGGTGGGCTACTGGTACCGGGTGCAAGGGAGTGGAAACAGGATGCAAGCATCTTGTTGTCTCATGCCTCCCTGGGGCACTTGGTGGGCTGCTGTGAGATACAGGAAGCTGGTCTAGATGGGCCTTTGGCCTGATCCAGCAGGGCTCTTCTTATGTTCTTATGAGTTCCTAGCTGCAGAGCTTACATTAAAAGAATTACAGAAGACACTTTGCCCTTACTATGACTAATTATTTCAGCTCACTTTCCTCATCTCCACTTTCCTTTCCAGGATGGGGATTAGGATGCAGCGGCAGCCAGTACTGCCCCAACCCCACCCCATCTCCACCCCTTTCTGGCCTCTCTGGCAGCAGCACCACACCAGCATCCACCTGCACCATAGTACCTACTCAGCTACATGTGGTTACTCTCAGAGTGCAATCCTAAACTGGAGTTAGGGCAGCATAAGATTAGCCAGCAAAGTTTGACCAGCACAAGGGACACCGTAAAGTGTTTTTGGATCACTCTCGGAGTCAGGGAGGATGGTGCACGTCTGCTTGCTGGCCTCTCTGACTCCAAGAGTGGTCCAAACATATTTTACAGTGTCGCTTGTGCTGGCCAAACTTTGCTGGTTTCGCTTATGCTGGCCTAACTCAGTTTAGGATTGCACCCTCAATGAAGATGAGCGTACCTGGACTGGTGCAACCAGAGGACAGGACTAGGCTATTAGACTGACAACTACTTATATTACCATAGTTGTTCACTTTCCAACTTGTGGAAAAAGAATCTAGGCCACTAACCCAGTACCCTTTCCTTCTAGAAACTTTTGGGCACTTTGTTTTCAAGCAAGTGTCCTATAGGAAGCCAAGCAGAAATCATTCATTTCACAAGTGTTCCCCTAAACCAGGGGTCAGGGAACTTTTTTACCTTTTACCCCAAAATATATTTAGATATGCCGATGTTACCCCCTTGACGTTAACCCCCCCACCAGAAAAAAAAATTACATATTGGAACCCATTGCTTTTTATTTGATTAATAAATGAGCTTAATTAATGCTATGTAAATATGAAGTTGTAAAGAGTTTGGGTATACCTGCAGACCTTGAGAGGATAGAATTCAACCCTTCTGGGTTACAACAGGTTTTTGTTGACAACAGGTTTAGGTGCTTGGACTTCGATTTCTCTCTATAATGAATTCAGATTGGGGCCGGCTGGCACGCGCTCTCTCTCTCTCTCTCTCTCTCTCTCTCTCTCTCTCTCTCTCTCTCTC
>JAJKFI010000044.1:3248712-3262413 GCA_029204185.1 Lerista edwardsae | reverse complement strand
CACACACACACACACACACACACACACACACACACACACACACACAGAGGCCAGCAACAGCAGTTCTGATTTTGTTTTTGTTTTCTGCTGTTCGCCTTGCCTTGCGTGCCTCCCGCCCCTCTTTGTGTCCCTGACTCCCTGCGCAGGCACCCCAGCCCTCCCCCCACTCGCTCACCCGCCCACCCCACTCCTTGGGACAGCAAGACAAGGCAAACCCAGGGAGAGCCCTAGCTGCTCACAAGCAAAGAGGCACATCCACAGAAGTCCTCTCAACACACACACACACACACACACACACACACACACACACACACACGTGTGCGCCTGTGGGCACAGGTGCGCACACACACACACCTCAGCCACTCACCACAGCCTCCCCCACGCCTGTGCGTCTCGCGTCCCTGCCGGGCTCCTGGGTGGCAGCGACGGCGGCAGCTCCTCGGCCTCCCCACCCGGAGCTGGTTCGGGCTCTTCCCTGGCGTCGAGTACCGCCGACTCCATGGCTGCCTGAGTGCCAGCCGGGAGCGGGTCTGCGCCGGCCTCACTGCCCGGAATAGGCTTGGCCTCGCCAGCTCCCCCATCACCCGGCACCGCCACAGTTGCAGCCACGGCCGCCATTTTCTCTGCTGTTGCTTCCTTCTCCCTCTACCAGCAGCGGGATCGATCACCGCCTTCTTCGCCGCCTGGGAAGGGAGGGGGACGCTGCCTATTGGGGGCCAAGTACCTTGCCACTTCTAATCTCCTATTGGAAGCAAGGGAAATCCATCAAGCGTGAGAGGAACTTCCCATTGGTCAGAAGAGAGAATGTTGGTCATGAAGGAAGGATGAGGGAAAAGGGGGCGGGGCATACTCCTATCTGTCCATTACCCCCAGGAATTTCATTTTTACCCCATTTGGGGTAATTTACCCCTGTTCCCTGACCACTGCCCTAAACTGATACAAATTCTGTTTCAAATCCAAAGGCACAACAGAAAGTTTTATACTTCTGTATAGCATAAAGCTTCTATTTAATTGCAAAAAGGTTAAGTTCTTTATAGTTATAGCACCTAATTATGCATTTTTAAGAGAATTAATTAGAAAGTCAGAAATGGTCACTGATTTAAATAGATGATTAAGGATGCACATTTTCCTGGGAGTAAGCCCCACTGAGCACAATGGGATTTATTTCTGCACAGACATGCACAGGACTGCACTGTAAATTCTCCTTAATTTAAAATCAATTCACCTACATCCACTCATTATATGGCAACCAACATACACATCAGAATTTATTTATTTATTTATTTTATTTAATGGCAAGAATCTATTACAATCAGATTTTTTTTTAAAAAAATGACATTTTTATAGTAGTATCCCTTTAACAAAAACAATGAAACTGGTTTAAAATGGAAACTATTAAAGCCTACATACATCATGGATTTACAGGCTCTATCAAACTCATCTGCTGTGATCCAGCAAAGGAGGCCATGCATAGAAGCCCCCTTCTGCAGACACAGTCAGTGCAGACCCACCCCACCCTCTATGCTTATTTGAGCTCCACTGATCTAGCCGGATGTCTTCCATAGCTGCAAATGGGGCTGTTCAAGGCCACCAGCTGTTACATGCAACTAATCACCTGCAACAGCAACAAGTCTGAGGTCACATGTGAAAGCCACATCTCTAAAGCCCTATTCACACCTTACTCTTTCCAGGCATGTCAATGAACAAGAAGGGGAGGGGCAGGGCTGCACCTGCCAGCCACAGTTTCCCCCCACTATCAGTACACCCACCACCCTGTTCTCTAACCAATGCAAGTCAGACGGGTCAGCTTATGCACATGATCTGAAATATGCTCCGACACGGAGAGATCACAACGCGCTATTGTTTGAGACAGGTGCAGAATATGACAGGTTGCAATATCTGCGTGACTGGGCAAGCAGAAGATCACACCATCACAACTGTATTGCCGAAAGACAAAGAGAGGAAGATACGGCTCTTTACTCCAGAGCATATCAGAAAGACTATTCCAGAATTGTAAACTTCTGTTTGAACAGAAACTATAGTGCGACACAAACGATAATGCTTGGAACAGAAACTATAGTGTGACACAAACGATCACTTGCCCTTTTCCCACCACACAAGTACTTATAGCATTTCACATGCACATTTTCCCACAACTAAACCAGTTTCCACATATTACATAGGTGGACAAGCTGCAAGAACAGCTTGTCTAAGGCAAGTCACTGGATTTACAGAAAATCCGAACCTTGAACTAGGAAACTTCCAGTTTATAGCTTGTGCCCTTAATTTGCAAGGTCCTTCATAAAATCATTTCACACTTAGTGTTGAGCGCGCGCACACTACATTACACGCACAAAGCAGCCAGACTGAAATCTCTGGAAGTCATGGGGCATACGGCACACTAAATTCAAGATCCTCCCATCATCAATAGATGAGACAGGATTTGGGACCCAGGGTGTGGCATCTCACGCTACCTGTTCTTTGGCCGAGAATGCTGATCCCTTAAAACCTCAAATGTGGGTCCAACTCCGGAAGTTTACCATGCACTCTTCGCTATCTAGTGTTAGCCTTTATCAGATGAACAAGGCAAATCCGTCTAGATTGGTGGGTGGATAAAACGGAGCAGGCCCTTAGGTTGCCTGTGTAATAAGCGCCTCCGAGCCCTTTGGAAAACACCGAAATCAGTGAGAAAATAAAACCGTTTTCTCCCACCTCTAAATTAATTACTAAGCAACCCCACCCCTGCCATGTATTAAAAGCAGCATTAGCACCCACTGGCTTGCCTCCTGGGCCAAACAGAATTTCATTGCCCTTCCAGGTAAAATTTAGAAGGCCCAATACACAGTTTCATAGACCTAAATCAAATTTTAGTAGCAAAGCTCCAGTCATCCAAGTAAACCTCGGAGGAAATGGTTAGGTGTGGCAACAATTAACACCTTGTTTCCACCATTCCAGGGCATCTGCAGAAGATACAATCTTGGGAGAAGATTAAGCCTGCCCCACCTCATTGATTCTCTCCCACAATCCCCTTCCCATGCCAGTGCCCCTCCCTTGATTCTCCACTACCGTCTCTTTGTTATTTATTGGCAAGCACATGGTTGAAAAGTACGTGTTTGGCAAGAGGATGTGCGGATCTATGAGAGTCACAGGACACAGGCTGATTACAGAAAACAACAGCCACAACTGGTCTGTGTATTACTGCGAGAATCCATCACAACCAAGTTCATTCGGCTGCAAAATGGAGGAGGGAAATCACAACAAATTAAATGCAAAATGTCAAGCCGCAGAGCAGTGGGCTATTTTTTTTACAAGCACAACTTCCTGGAAGATTCACAGTTTGAACAGAAGTTCATCAAAAAGCATTTAGGGGCAGATGCAGGGTGCTTGCTCATTACAACCGACACACTTTTTTCAAATAAAAGGTGATTTAAAAAAAAATACTGTTTATATAACAGTTGGGGGAGGACACAAGTGCTAGATAGTTGCATACGACCAGTGCTTTTCCTCAGAGAAATGATACAATTCTGCATGCATAGATCCCCAGCATCAGGTCTCTCCCAAACAAAGAAGCTTAAGTAGCAGATATGGAATAATGTCTGCGTAAGGGCGCAATCCTAACCTGGAGTTCGGCCAGCAGTTTGGCCAGCAAAGTTTGGCTGGCACAAGGGCCACCATAAAGCATGTTCGGACCACTCTCGGAGTAAGGGAGGATGGCGCATGTCTGTGTGCCGGCCTCTCTGACTCCGAGAATGGTCCAAATACGGTGGCCCTTGTGCTGGCCAACTATGCTGGCCTAACTCCAGGTTAGGACTGTGCTCTAAGATCCCAGGGAGCTCCTATCGGTCACATGCCTGGGCAAGACTGCCCATTGGTTCAACTCAATACAAGACAGCTCGGCAGGCCCTTCGTGTCTTTTTAAACCCTGAAATAATGATCGGAGGATAAACCCTTATGAGGCCATTAACCACCTTACGTTTTGAGATCTGCCAGAAGGACACTGCTCAGAATTACATCTTATGCTTGGGATGACTGAGTTCCCCTTACTTTCCACCACCTGTTTCCCCTGAGACACTATGAAATCTTCATAGAAAGACCACATGGCTAGGCAGACGTTTTGTGTATTGCTTGTCGGTTGCAAGACCAAGAGATCTTAGCCAGCCAATTTGCCAGTACTGGCGTTAGCCAGTCCACTGCGCTACCAATGCATCCAACATAGTTAGATGGCTGGTAAGGATGGACCACTGGCCATAAGTTACAGCAGTGTTTCTCAAACTGTGGGTCAAGACCCATTTGGTGGGTTGGTTCTGATATTAGGTGGGTCATGGAGAGCTGGGAGCAGCCATTCTTGGACGCTGCTATATTCCTTTTCTGAGTATTAACAGTTTGAATTTTCAAGTGCGGGTTTTATTTTTGATTTTGTTTTTAATTAAATGCTTTTCCATAATATTTTGTCCTAATTTGGCTTTCTGGCAGGGTTGTTTCATGGTTGTACAATTGCTGTAGTGCAAGCATGTCAGTTTGTGTTCCAGGAGGGTCATTTTATTACACCAGAATGACAGCACTTCCTGCTTGATGATGTCACTTCTGGCCATGTCATAATTTCCAGGTTAACGACATCACTTCCAGTGGGTCACAACATGAGAGCCATTATAAAAAGTGGGTCCTGGTCTGAAAGGTTTAAGAACCACTGAGGTACAGCATCAACATTTGGGGGATTTTGAATGGACCTGGAAGGGCTTTCAAGAATAGTCTCCGACTCTGTGACCTTACCTTTGCAATGGCAGCACAGTTTACACTTTGACCCAGGTCTAGTGATTGCCTGGGAACCCCCTCTCATTTATATTCCACCAAGTTCCTTGATGTTCCAAGAAAGCCAGAATGTAAGTAACCTAGACATTCAACACCCAGCTCTGATAATTATGTATCTTTAGAAAACTGACAAATGTATCACAGCATTCTTACGCTTAAATTGTTAGAATTGTTGAGAAGGGTTTGTATCTATGGACCTAAAACAGCAGAATTGGAATAAAATGAAAATAAAATTTTTCTGCAAGAAAAACTATAGCGCTGGAAAATTTTCTAACTCACCTCACTGTACACAATCTGTACCTACTCATCCTGGGCAAGCCTACTGACTACCAAAAAATAAATACTGCTATATACTGTATATATTTATAAGGAAAGCCCTGAAAGTGTATTTCTAGACTAGAAATCATTAGGCTAGCAAAGCCAAATTCCCTTAAGGACAACCAGTCATTAAACCACTTGACCCAGATGATATTCTTATCACAAGCACAGAACAAAGGGTGTATTTATTACGCAACACCAACATGTCCACAGAAGGAGCAGCTCAAGATGAGGGCCAGCACACGCATTACAGTTGTTACAGCTGTGGAAAACAGCTTCCCTGCTTCATAGAGAGCAGCTTATTATCTGGACCGCTATATCATGCAAGGGCATGAAGTTTTCCTACAAGTGACTATCAAAAATGTCCTGCAGGGATGAAGACACTTGACAACTGATTGCAGTAATCTATATGGAAACACCCTGCATATCTTACTGCTGCAGCCCAGAGCACACACCATATGGGACCTGGCACCATCACAGGAAGGCAAATAATATGTACTAGCTTTTTTGACCTGGCGTTGCCCGGGCAACAAATTCTCCCAAGTCCAAATGTGGACTCAAATGGTATCAGGAGCATCGCCATTCATCTTGGTGATCACGGAAACTACAGATTTGACACCTATTTCGGCCGTTTTTGAGCATTTTCACGTGAGGCCCCCTGCGTACCCCCACCCCCAGGGGCGGTAGTAGGGTCTGACCCCCGTAGTGTTTGTCGCCAGACCATAAAGCATACACAAGCCGAGTTTGGTGTAAATTACTCCAGGCGACCGTTTTCATGTGGGGCCCCCTGCGTACCCCCACCCCTGGGGGCGGCAGTGGGGTCTGACCCCCATAGTGCTTGTCGCCAGACCGTAAAGCATACACACGCTGGGTTTGGTGTAAATCACTCCAGGCGACCATTTTCAGGTGGGCCCCCCTGCGTACCCCCACCCCCGGGGGCGCTAGGGGGGCCTGACCCCTGCAGTGTTTGTCGCCAGTCTGCCAGGCATGCACATGCCGAGTTTGGTGCCAATCGGTTCAGGCGTTCCAGTGGGGCATGGCGGACGTTCTGTTTCGTACCCGTTCGCCCCCCGCATCGATGGGGGGCGAACCCGGACTCCAACAGCATTGGGAGCGTCAGCACTCGTCTTGGTGGCCCCGGAAACTACAGATCCAACACTGATTTCAGCCGTTTTTGACCATTTTCACGTGGGGCCCCCCACGTACCCCACCCCCGGGGCGCTAGGGGCCCTCAACTCCCACAGTGTTTGTCACCAGGCCGCCAGGCATCTGCATAGCATGTTTATTGCCAATCGGTCCAGGCGTTCCAGCAGGGCATGGCGGAGGTTTTGTTTTGCACCCCTTATCACCCCCCCCACGTCGAGGGGGGGCCAAACCCGGACTCCAACGATGTTGGGAGCATCGCCGCTCATCTTGGGGACCCCAGAAAGTACGGATCCAACGCCGATTTCAGTCGTTTTCGACAACTGTCAAGCGGGCCGCCCCACGTACCCCCACCCTCGGGGGCACTAGGGGGATCTGACCCCCACAGTATTTGTTGCCACACGCATGCCAAGTTTGGCATCAATCACTCCAGGCATTCCAGGAGGGCATGGTGGACAGTTTGTTTTGCACCCCTTCTCGCCCGCCCACGCTGGGGGGGGGCGAACCCGGAGTCAAACGGCGTCGGGGGCCTGACCGTTTGTCTCGGCGACCCCGGAAATGACGGATTCGACACCGAAGTTGGCCGTTTGCGATGTTTACGTTTCACACACCGCCACACCCACGGGGGTCCTAGGGGGGGTCTGACCCCTGCAGTGTTTGTCACCAGGCCGCAAGGTGTATGTGTGCCAAACTTGGTGTCAATCGGTACAGGCGTTGCGGAGCCTATATGGCACATACATATGTACAAACGTACACACGTACAGACAGATGTTCTCTTTTATATACATAGATACCAACCTGATACCACATAAAAAGCTTCACCAGTAGACCCAAAGATAGAACCCCAGGATCTATCGCTAATCTGACTTGAGGGATAATTCCTTATCAGCATAAAAAGTGGCATCATTACAATGTATCAGGTCCTACAAAAAAATGATATAGCATGTTGGAATAGTAGGACCGAAAGCAAAAATGCAAGCTAAACTCAAAAGCAGACAACACCCCTCACCCTTCCTCACCCTATGACTAAAAGACCATCTCAATGATCTGGTGGTCACCAGCTGGACAATTATGACCTTCCTCTGGCCATAGAAAATGCAAGCTGAAGAACTCAGGTTCAGGTCTGGAGCACAAAAGAAGCAAACGAGCGACTGTTAATTGCACACGCAAGTTTCCCTTTTTCAAATGTGAACGAGTGATTCTCTATACCAGTCTTGACCAACTTCCAGAAGACTCCACAGTGGTGCAATAGATTTTCAGCCTTCATGGAAAAACTGGGGCCTCCGCAAAAGGCACAAAAAAGATTGTACGGTTGCTTTAATGCATGCCAAATTCAGCCCGTGTTTTCCCAAGCCACATTTGAGTCTGCTTTCAAGATAATGCCTACAAACTGATGGTTGTTATTGGGTGTGTTCATAACATACACACACAGGGGAGAAGCACTTTGTGTGTTGGGATGTTGTGCACACTTCAATGGCTCAGAGGGGAACAAAAAGGGAGACGAGGGTATAAGGTGCAACAGACAAACTTTATTGGGGGGTAACTAACAATAATAGGGATGAGGAATCAAAAATTAAGTAATTCAGGGCTCAATCCTATCCAACTTTCCAGTGCCAGTGCAGCTCCAAGATAAGAAAACAAATATTCCCTTACCATGAGGAGGCTTCCATGACTGCCCACCACCATCACAGGATGTTGGCCTCCCTGCCAGCACCTCTCCCCTCCCAACCACCACAACATGCCTTCTGGCATATTTGCAATGGCCATTCGCAGGGCAGTGTGTGGGCTGCCAGCCTTTTCCCAGTATAGGATTGGGTCCTTAATTTCGCTATACTACCTAAAAGCCAGAAATAGACCCATCCCCGATGGATACTTCTAATCCCCACTTTAAAAGGGAACTAAACTTGTAACTGCCACTACATCCTCTGGTACTGTGTCTTATAAAAATAATTACGTGTTGTGCTTTCTTTGATCTGTCCTTGATCTACTGTCAATAACATTCACTGAGCTCATCAAAAACCATTCAGTTTCCCCAAAAGTATTCAACACTCAACGTACTATGATAAGGTGGCCAAATATAGCTCAAAGGAGTTCTTCTGCAGACCTTGGCCTCCACCATACAGTGTTTCTCATCCCACCCCCAGAACCTTCACTCTATTTCTCATTCCTCTGTTCCTGATTTAAGCGGAAAGATACACACAGTATTTTTACGCTGTCACAAGTTGCCAAATGAAAGAGAACAAAATTACCGTATATACTGTATAAGTCTAAAAATTTATGCCTGAAAATTGTCGCTGAAAACATGGATCGATTTATACATGGATCAATACAGTTGATAAAGCTTTTAACAGCAGCTTGGGTAGGGGCTGGGCTAAGAAATAGAAAGCTGGGGGCATTAGGAAAAAAAACCGAAAAATTTTACTTACCAGTAATTGTTCTCAGGCACCAACAGACAGCAAGCAAAAAACCAGTAGCCATTTTCCTTCTTCTCCAAACAGGCAGAGAGGTGAAGGTGCTTTTGGGAATTGTAGTCATTATGAAGGATGCTGCTATGGAGGTGCTGTGCTGTATTCCTCATGAAACCTACAACTCCAATAAGCACCTTCATCTCTCTCCCTTCTTGTTTGGAAAATAGCTCCATTTCTGTGCTGCCTCAGAAGAATGTGAAATTGCTTTTTTGGTTGGCTTTCTGTTGCTGTCTCAGAACAATTACTGATAAGTCATTTTCAAAGAATTTCATACCCGCCCCCTAAGTTTCACCCTTGACTTATGCATGAGTCATAGCAAATTCTATTATTTTTTTGCTTAGAACCTGCCCTTGACTTATCCATGAGATCGACTTATACTTGAGTATATATAGTAGTTGAATGGAGATTTGGGCAAGGCCTGTGTGTTTAACATTTCTAGAAGTTTTGTGATAATACATCATCAGCTGGATTGAATTAAATAAACATTACACATTAGAAAAACTGGACAGAGTTAAGCCACATTCTCCTGCACACCTTTGGTGTGTGTGTTTTTGAGAGTTCCGCTTTCAGAGAGCATTATAGTTTTGAGTACCACTAAGTATACAGCTAGGGGCCTCTTGGGGGTTTCTTGCACCAGTGGCATTCCTAAGGGGGGGAGCAAAGCATTAAGTTTTGCAGGAGCTCCTGTGTAAAGTGGCCCCTCTCCCTCGCCTTCAGAACTATTCATGACTCGGAATGCTGGCTTAGAGGCTTTGCTGTCCAGGCCACAAATGGCTCTAGAGGCAAGGGGGAGGGACCACTTTACACAGGAGCAAAACAGGAGCAGAGCTTTGATCCCCCGTAGAAATGCCCCCCCCTTGCTGATTTGGCTTCCGCAATGCCATGGCACTTCTAGCCCCTTCTGACCATGAGCTACAGAGCCAGACAGAATATACCACACGACACAACTGTCGTGTACGACATCATCTGAAGCACAGCCAATGACATGCATACCACTGCTCAAAAACACATAGGAGCAGAGTGGAACCTAAACCCCTCAGAAGACATTCTTTGAGATAAAAGTAACCTGGGAAAGGAGTATTTCAGCAGGCTCCACTCCCAACCAACCCAACCTTTGTTAGAAAATCTGTAGCTGGGATATTTACTGACATGTAACTTTCATATCCAGGCAGTTAAAATATTATTAGCCATATTTGTCTGCCAATTTTTTTTGCAAGCACCCAAAGTGATGTACACAAAATAAAACCAGAGCCAACTCTGAAGGCATTTTAAACATGAGACAAACACATGCAAATCCAGCCACATGCCAGAAAACACTGAACCATTCAAATGAAAGGAAAGTGGGAAGTGGAAGACCTGTTTGGGGAAAGCTATTCCACAGCTCTGACGCCAGGACTGAGAAAGCCTTCTTCCAACAGCCACAAATCAAGTCTCGGAAGAAGACGGCACCCAGAGCACAGTCCCCAGCGCATTGTACTATATGGGAAGGTTTGCAGGGGAGAAGATAGTCACCTAGGCACTCTGGGCCCCAAAGCTAAGAAGCACATTGCACTGAGCCTAGATTCCGAACCCTAACTGGAAGTCATGTGGCTGGGCATGTATAGGCCTATATGTTCCCTACAGCTACTGCCCATTAATAAATGGGTTGGAGGATTCAGAAGCCTTTGAACCACTTATGGTGTGAAGTTAAGTCACACCAAAGAATTCTGTGCTCACACCCCTGTCAAGCATGGGTACTCCTGGATGTTTCCTAAGAAAGCAACTGTGAGAAACGAAGAATTTGGCTGTACCAATTCAGCTCCCCTGCCTAGCAGCATTTGATGCAAGGCAATTGCTCCAGAAACAGCTGACTACCCATGCAGGGCAATCCAATCACGTTCCCTCAGAGGTCTGTCCTGCCAACCAATCCCATTATCCAATGGGACCTGCACCCTAGTGAGTGCATTTAGGATTGCAGTATCACCCTATTTGAGGGACGTGGTGGCGTAGCGGGTTAAACCGCTGCTGCTGGGCTTTCCGACCGGAAGGTTGGGAGTTCAAGACTGCGTGACCAAGTGAGCTCCCGTTGCTTGTCCCAGCTCCTGCCAACCTAGCAGTTCGAAAGCACCTCAATGCAAGTAGATAAATAGGGACCACTTCGGTGGGAAGGTAACGGTGTTCCGTGTGCTGCAGCGTAGAGTCATGCCAGCCACATGACCACGGAAGCCTGTCCTCGGACAAAAAAATGCCGGCTCTACAGGCTTAGAAACGGAGATGAGCAGCGCCCCCTACAGTCAGTCACAACTAGACCATTCGATTGTGGGGAAGCCTTTACCTTTATCACTCTATTTAACAATTACAACACTTCCAGCTGTCTTCACATGGGCATTTGCCTCTTTTTAAATAGCATCTCACTAGCAGGCAAGCATGCTCCTATACCGTCCAACAAGACAGGTGGGAAATACTTATTTCTGGATAACCGATAAAGCTTAGCAGTTTGGGGAGAACTGCACAGATACTGTCTCAGTAATCTCCTTCCCATATTGAAGCAAATGCCCAAGATGACTGTCAGCCCCGGCCGGGCGCCCGGACCCCCCCCTGCCCGCCAACGACACTCACCAGCGGTGCGCGATGGGCGGCGGGAGCAATGGGAGGCGCCGTCGAAGCTCGCGCCGGGTCTGCCAGCTCCCTGGGACGCCGCACTAGGGAGCCTCGCCACGGCCTGGCTCCAGCCGTCCAGAAAGGGCGGCGATCCGGCCGGCGATCGCCATGCTGGCGGGGCGACCGCAGCAGCCACAGCAGGCCCAGCCAACCTGGACAGCGAGCTGGGACTGCGCAAGTGCGGCCCCGCTCCCATCCAGGGTGAAATCTCGCAGGATCTCGCAAGGGAGATCCCATGAGATTTCACAAGCGACATCTCATGGGAGGGGGCCGAGTTTCGCCATCCCTGGCCAGAGCTCATAAGGAGCTCAGCCAGGGAGGCGAGCGGTCGCTCCTTGAGGCCAGGTGAAGGTCCGGTTCTCAAGGGCCCCCCAGAGGTTGGCCACCGTCCTCCCCGGACGACCTCCTTTGGGGGACCCTCTCAGAGCAGGGGCAGACCGCAGCAGGGCACCCCATGCAGGGGGCGACCCCGGGAGACCCCGCGCCCCCACCTTCCCATATTGCCTTCCCTCGGCCAGGGGTGGCAGGGGCCAGTGCCGCCCTACCTAGTGATCACCCCGGACCCAGCGAGGATGGGCAAGGTGGAAGGGCGGCCACCAGACCCCCGGTGACACCAAGAGGGACGGGCCCTCCAGCAGACAACCCCCCCCGCCCCAACACAGCAGGACATGGGGTATGGCTCCAAGGCACCCCAGGGGCACAGCAACAGGCCTCAGATCACGCGCCACGGCACTCGACTCCAAAGCCATTCCAAGTGATAAAAGCAACAGGAAGACAAAAGCCAGACCTACTCGTGTAAGGGGGGCCCGTGACAAAACGAGGCCAACCCCGGACTCATGAGTGTAAAATCGCTGTCGCGAATAAACAGCTGGAGACGAACCACGATCCCCATCTCTCATGTCTCTCTGCGCAGCGATCATCAAAAGCGGCTGCGCCTCCATGATCTCCACCGCCCCCAGATGTCTCAAGCGGCCGGTGAGTCACCAATGGAGTTCACAATGACCTACATGGGCAGGGGAGTCTAAACTGCCATTTTTCAATGGGGTTTTGACAAATATACAGTATTCTGTGATTCACCAAATCCTCCGTCCCAGATGTAGCCTTCTCAGTGTGGTTCTCTCCTCTGGCTGCATGCCATCAAGCCTTAGCCGACAATCATGTCAAGCTTGGACAGGTCCTCAAAGTTGTACTCGATTCTTTTGCCGGCTAGACTTCTCACACACTCTCCCAGCACTCTTAGAGCACAATCCTAAACTGGAGTTAAGCTGACATAAACTAAGCCAGCAAAGTTTGACCAGTACAAGGGCCACCATAAAGCGTGCTTGGACTACTCTCGAAGTCAGGGAGGATGGCTCACGGCTGTGTGCTGGCCTCCCTGACTCTCGGTCCAAACATACTTTACAGTGGCCCTTTTGCTGGCCAAACTTTGCTGGCTTAGGTTATGCCAGCCTAACTCAGTTTAGGATTGTGCCCTCACTTCCGGTGACAAATCTGCTCATGAGGGTCTCTGTCCTGCAACACAGGATACAGCAGCTTGCCATGGCCCAACATTCTGTCTCCAATCCAAAAACAAGACCACAGATTCTCCTGCTTAGCTTCAGGCAGTACCAGCAGCTCAAGCATCAGTCCACACCTCCTTCTATATTATAAGTACAACCGTTTCTTTGAGAGTGGGACAGCACTGTGACTTATTCTAAGCGAAGAGGTCCCCAACTCTCACCAATTCAAAAGTACTGTACCTCCATTAGGAGTTCAATAGGGAGGGCAGTAATGCTTCAGCATCCCCACCCCCATCTGCCAACTGGGGACAATAATACTGAACTGGGGCTGCTGCCGCTGCTGCAGATTACTAAAATATTGTACATGAAGTCAGTGGTGTCATTCAAATGATTTAGGAACAGGAACTCACTTTTTATTGGCACTTGTCGGGAACCCAGAACCAGCCACGGAGCCCGTTAGAATCCGGAACGCCTGTTCTGGTCCATTCCCCCTGAATGACATCACTGCATGAAGTGCGCTAAATCCTCAAAAAGTGCTGGTTGTTGTTCAGTCCCTAAGTCGTGTCCGACTCTTCGCGACCCCATGGACCACAGCACGCCAGGCCTCCCTGTACTCCACTAGCTTCCGGAGTTCGCCCAATTTCATATTTCCTCTTTGTAAAATTTAAATCTTGAACTTGAACCATGTTCAAGGAAATTTCAGAATGTCTAGCATGTAAAGCATACTTATTTCCACTACTTCAAAAACAACACATAACCACAGAGAGAGAGAGAGAGAGAGAGAGAGAGAGAGAGAGAGAGAGAGAGAGAGAGAGAGAGAGAGA
>JAJKFI010000044.1:3231593-3248702 GCA_029204185.1 Lerista edwardsae | reverse complement strand
AGAGAGAGAGAGAGAGAGAGAGAGAGAGAGAGAGAGAGAGAGAGAGATCTAAACTATTAACCAATTCTCTCACATCAATGTTCTTGACATTTGCCATATGCTCCCCAGCAAAGATCACCTGGTGTACAAGGCCAGAAGGAAGGTTTTATACGTACTACTATGCACTCAGAACATCAAAGCAACCATACAAACACGTATCATCATCATCATCGCCTCCACCACACGGAGGAGGTACCCATTCATTTCTAAAGAGCTGCTCTGTAAAATGTGCCCTCTGCAATTTGACGACAGAAACCCTGTGAGGAGCAATACACCCAAGCATTTCAATTAGCCCTACATTTTCCTCCACCTTGAACCGTTAAATTTCCTATCACCATCAGGCCTGAAAATGCCTCAGCCCAAAGGCCACCCAAGGCCACGACTCCACCCACCCCTAGGAAGGAAATGCTAAATACATGCCAGGTGTTCTCCATAATTGTTTGGGAGGCCAGCCATGGAATCCCCAAGGTAGACCAGCACGTGCGTCTCTTAAATGTAATGGATATAACCTTGCGCTCCCATAACCAAGGCAAGTTATTAGGAAGAGGGAAGAATGTAGAGATCTCAGGGTACTGCGAGGCCAACGATAAACTGAGCTGTCTGTGACGCTGAACATACTCAAAAAGGGTGGAGTGGGGAATACACAACACACAGAGAGCCAAAAAGGGGGTATGTTACACTATTATTTGGACAACGCCAATGTATTTTAGGGAGCACTGTCATTTTTATTCTTTTTCCACTTTGACCATATGAAATAATTACGGTGGTGCTCAGGGTAACAAGTGTAAGGGGTTCTTCCCCATTTTATCCTCACCACAGCCCTTTGAGCTGTTAGGCACAGAGAAAATGACTGACTAGCCCAGGGTTGCCCACCAAACCTTGTGACTGAATGGAGATTTGGATGTCGGCCTAATCCTCCACCCTTGGCTAACCGCTACGCCACACTGCCTCAGTGAGGAAAAACTCACAAACGCTAAAGGGCCAACTGTAAAAAGAAGGTGGAGCTTCCGCCTTGGACGAAGGAGGCAGAGATGACAGGCTACACAGAAGTATAACAAGAGGAAGTGGCAGTGTGGTGAGTACAACAGGCACCACAACATAGCATGTCAGTGGCCCCTCCCACTTGCCATAAGAGCCTGAAGCAGCAACAGCAACATGCAAGCACTGCCATCACTGTCCTGAATGGCTCCAAGAGGAGCCATAATGAATATTAGGGCACCCGCCTATAACGTACGTTAGGGCATCTGCTGTATTTACCATGCCGCCCCTCAGCCCTCCGGCTATGTTTCTGCATGGCGGGGTCAGTAGGTAATCTGACTGAGGGCGCAATCCTAACCTGGAGTTAGGCCGGCACAGTTAGGCCAGCAAAGTTTGACCAGCACAAGGGCCACCGTAAAGGATGTTTGGACCGCTCTCGGAGTCAGGGAGGCCAGCGCACAGACGTGAGCCATCCTCCCCGACTCCGAGAGTGGTCCAAACATGCTTTATGGTGGCCCTTGTGCTGGCCACACTTTGCTGGCTTAGCTTATGCCGGCCTAACTCCAGTTTAGGAGTGTGCTCTGAGTCACTGAAGGCTTCAACGGTGATAACCAGAACTTTGAATTGCATCCAGAGGCAGAGTGGTAACCAGCATCGCCAACATTGCAAGGGAGAAGCAGCCACTGACCTGGACGATGTTCATTTGTATTTCAAAACTGTTGCAAACTTGCTCGTGAACAGTTGAAAGGCAAATCTATACATATTGTAGGTAAGTCAGAAAGAACTGCCAGAGCAAACCAGACTCCATCTAGTCCAGTGCTGTGTTTCCAACAGCAGTCGGTCACACTCACAAGCATAGGTGCTGCGTGCGTTGCACTGGCCTGTGGATTTTCCATAAGGAGTCCGCGGCTCCCCTGGCTAGTTTCTGCGGCTCCCAGTTTGGGAGTCGCTGCCTTACACTTCGAAATTCAAATAAGAGTACAATCTAATCACAAAGTAACTGAACAGCAAAATATTCAATATTCCAGCTTAAGTCTTAGTGCCACCATCTAATAATCACACAGATGTGCCAGACACTTGTTCTGAACACAGGAGTGACACAGACCCCAATCCTACTGGAGCCCTGCACTGCTGGAATTAGCTTTCCAACAGTGCAGGACCCTTCACAGCAGTGTGAAAACCAGGCCACCAGGCCACGCTTCCAAGCCACTGGTGCAAACGGATAGCAGCACAATGCATGCAGCAGCAGCTCCAGAAGTCTCCAGAAGCATCATAAGTTGGTGGCAGAGGAATGCTGTGGGCACAGAGGGAGTTTCGGGGCAGACGGAGAGAGGCTCACAGTGGCAGCGGCAAGCATCAGATCGTATCCCTTCTTTCCCAGCCTGCCCCTGCCCTTTTCCCTGCTACCTTGTTCTACCAAAGCAACAATGCACACAACAGCTGCCTTTGGCCCACCCACCCATTCATTCAGGGAGCCATCCTAACTTGCACTGGAACGGCAAAAAGGGTACAAAATTGCCCTTTCCAGGTCTACACCTTGCTGGTGTAGCCGCCCTGATGGGCTTGCAAGCCACATGGCCCGAACTGAGGCCACGCAGCCTGGGGACGGGAACTTGGATGCGGCCTAACACAAGCGGCTAGCATCGGCCCAAGGGCACCCTCATTCATTCATTCAACCAACTCACATTTCTGAATACCGTCCCACTGGCAAGCACTGATTTAATCAAGATTACTCACCTACATTTATTATTAGAGTAATATCTCCCATAATGCAGGGTGATCCATTCTGGAAAGTTGAGCACTATGTGGAACAGTGCCACAGGAGACATTAAAGGCAGGGAACTGTTATTAATTGATCCCCTTTCATCCCAGGATGAGCCTCTTCTATTGGCTGAAACTGCTGTCAATCTCACCAGAACTAAGAGAACTGTAAGGAAACAGCATTAAAGGAGGCAGTATTGTGGGGAGGTATTACTGGATTTATTTATATTTATCTTCCACAACTTTCTATTCTCAGTGAAGGAACCATTGGGTGGCTAAAAACTAGTAAGGCATTTAAAATATATCCAGAAACAATGTGTACAATTAAGAATTACAACAAAGTTTAAAACAAAACACAGGCAGCCAGTCTGAAAATCAAATTTAAGAATTTCAGAGTCAGAACAGAAACAAAAACTTGAGGCAACAGAGCAGGAAGTGTGGTCTGGCGGTTGAGCTGTTGCCTTTTCCTGAAGATGCTAAGCAGGATCACCCTTGGATTGGCCTTGGATGGGAGACCGGAAGGCACTGACAGAGCTTGTGGAGGAATAGGAGGAGTGTGGAGGAGTCAGCTGACAAAAGAACTGGCCATCTTGGTGGACTGTGTAAGCTCAGAAGGTGCAAGAGTACAGCCAGGATCATGACCACACATTGAAAGGGAAACATGTGAAGAAATTGAGGGTTCTGTGAATGGTACATAGAACAATAATTGTAAAAAAAACCGAATTGAAAAATGGGGTTTATGAACAGCCTGCCCATATAAACCGCCTTGAGTCCAGTGAAATCTGGAGCAAGGTGGTATAAAAATACATTTAATTAATAAATAAACCAAAGAAAAACAAGATGAAACAAATGTGTTTTTGCTGCCCTTCTCAAAGCTTGTAGCAATCGGGATAGCCGGAACTTGCTAGAGAGGGAACTGCAGAACTTGGGTGCCATCACTGAGAAAACCCTGACCTGCGACCCATCAACTGAAGACATTAGCAGACAACAGGACATGGAGCAGGGCATCTGAGGTGCAAAGCAGTGAACAGGCAGGTTTCATGTGGAAACAGGCAAAGCTTCAAAATAGCCAGACCCAAAGCTATGTAAAGTAGAATCTTGAATTGAACCCAGAAACATACTATACTATCTACTAACGCGGTCCACTAGATTTAGGTTCCTGAAAACCCTAGCACAGTGCTTCCCAATCTGTGGGTCACGGCCCACCATTGGGAAACAAAACTGGTCCATTCCCGCTTAAAGGGAGAAGCCCAGTTTCGGGCATCCTGATAGCGCGGCAACTATCGCAGCACCGCAGGCACCCAGTGCCCTTTTAATGTTCCTGGTGGGTCGGGGGCCTTTGGGACGGTTGGGGAGGTCTGCAGCCCCCTCCGCAGGTCTCCCTAAAGGGATAGAGCGCCTCATTTTGAGTACAAACACACTTTTCCAGGTTTCACGCACAAACAGGAAGCAGCATTTGCACTCAAAACGGGGCTCTTTTTGTCTTCAGTGAGAGCCACAGAAGGGGCTGTCGGCCTCCCCAACCCTTCTGAAGCCCCCCCCCCGACCAACCAGGTATGTTAAAAGGGCACTGGGTACCCACGGTGCTGCGATTGCTGCGGCTCCATTGGGGCACCCTCCCCAGCCCCAATCCCTGCCCCCGCAAATACCTACAGCAGTCCCAACATCCGAGGAGGACTTTGGGAAACGCTACCCTAGCAGATAGTGAATTTGCATTGAACAAACCATTGATCCTATGGGATCAGGTGCAGGGGTACCTTACAGGCAGGGCTTCTGCTTCCCCTGGTCACTTCAAAGGCTCCATGCTGGCCACACGAGCCATTTTGAAGGTCCCTGCTGCATCCAGGAAGCCAGCAAAAATGCAGCATTTCAACAGACTCTGAGCTGGTCGCGGACGCCATTTTGAACATCTCTGCGGCCTTCAGGAAGTCGGAAGCAACTTCAGAAGGCCTTGAGGAGATGTTCAGATCGCAGACAGTAGAGAACAGCATCATGGGAAATGCGAGGTGGTGGCAATTCTGCTGTTCGTGGAATATGCACATTTGCAGGCAGCAAATTTGGGTATGAAGAGAACTGACTCTACCAAAAACCAGTGCAGCTGAAAAACCACCAGACTAGCGTCCTTTCCAAAATTCATTTCTAACAGCAGTATTGTTCTTTCTTCCATGATGAACTTCAAGGCAACTTACACAGGATTCCCAGGGAGTCCCTCATCCAAGCACAGACATAAACCTAAATTGTTTCTGCACACTGTGCCACCATGCGCCTTCAGGCTGTATCCTGGGACCAAGTATGCACACTTGTGGCATTAAAGCACTGTTTATGTATGCATTCATTCACACAATAAAGCTTCAAACCGACATCTTGTCATGGGCCTCATATGGGAGAAACTATAATTTTTATGACGAATCAAAGACCACCAACAAGCCCCAAGGATTAATATAAGCCAAGCTCAAAAGCATATGCGCACAAATAGACCCCAAAACTGCAGATTTCCAAAGGGAAGCTTTCTCTGCTTGGGTCAAGTAACAAACCT
The DNA here is from genome assembly GCA_029204185.1 of Lerista edwardsae. Lineage (NCBI taxonomy): Eukaryota > Metazoa > Chordata > Lepidosauria > Squamata > Scincidae > Lerista > Lerista edwardsae. The sequence goes on along the minus strand of JAJKFI010000044.1, from coordinate 3,243,388 downwards.
TGAGCTTTGAACTTTAGACACATCTGGACTACACAAGGCTGTCAGCAGGCCACATCCCTTGACACGTGCTGTGTGGTATCCTTATGTGCTTATTATAACAGACCAGGAATGTGAGACATAAATACAGAGGAGAGGTTAGACTTTGCCAAAGATGAAAAATACTGAAGATTAGAAGCTTTTTTATCCCCTGTTGTCTCCCCACCACCACAGTGTATTGACAGAAAACTAGAATTGATAGTGCCTTATATAATCAGTTAGAAACTTCATTTACACAAGCAAGAACTCCAAAGGGAAAAAAGAGGAAGTTGAGCACATGTAAGAATCCAAAACTCCACCAGGAACAACATTTTTTAAAAAAAAATACACCACTAAATTCTCTTCAAACACCAGTCAACCGAACAAACTTTTGTATGTGCCTTTTAAATTTTCATGCTCCAGAACATTTATACACACATACACACAACAGGGTCTTTTGCCCCATTTCACTTCAAAAGTCATTTGACAACCCACTTCATCTGAGCCATCTTTAATTTATACTTTCTCTCCACTTCATGGAAGAATAATAAAATGAATATTTTATCATTGCTGGTGCAAGAGACCCACGGGAAGCTTTCCCTCCCCACCCCTGAAGTTTGCAGGGCAACAAAATCTGCCTCCGACGACACACAAATCGCACCCTGTTTCCTGTTGGCTCCCATTTGCAAAGCTGATTTCTTACACGTGGGGAAAAAACACTCCAGAAATTGCTAGCCAGGAAGTCGTGATCACAATCGCGAGGCCTTTATTTTTGGGTCTCATAGCAGATGGAAAGTCCTTAGAACTGAAGCAGACACCATTTCCCATTAACTTCTTTTTTTGCCCCACTTAATGCTTTAAAGACCCTTCCCCCCACCCCACCCCACGCACCCCCAAGTCCCAACATGCCACCCTTCAAAAGCTTTTAAACCAGGCGACAAGACAAACCGTAAGTTATTCTGGGACAAATCAAAGACGACAAGCAGGACGAGGGTGTTCCTTTGCAAAAACACACGGCAGGAAAGTCTCCCATCCCCCCAGCCTGAGTTCAGACACCAGCACATTTCTTGCCTTCCCCCACCGCTCCTTGCAAACATGCATTCAGACACAGCCCCGTGGAACAAAACTTTCCCCACACACAAAGAAAAACCCCACTGACCTAAAAATCACACCACTGAGTGCGATCTTTGTATTCTTATTCTTATTATTTTCCAGATCAATGGTTAGGTCTGTATTTTGTGTTCCTTCCCCACCGCGAAGGAAGCGAAATGTGCACCAAGGCCAACATAAATACTGTACACACAACTCTTTCTTCTTTGCCACAAATCGAGCTAAAAATAGGCTGCAAACCAGCTCGCTTCATAATGGCTGCTTGGTTGCATTTATGTGCGCAAATGTGCCTGCCATCAACGCGGCAAAGCAACACTGCCTTCCCAGCCCCCACTCTCTCTCCCCACCCCCCACCCCTCCAAAAAAAAAAAAAGAGGTCAGGGGGTGGGGAGGGAATCAAAACACCAGGACGCCCCCAAAAAGAAACGAGCATAATATAATAATTACACTTCAAAGGCAGCGGCTTCCAAGGAGGGGGAGGTAGGTGGGTGGGGGGGGGGGGGGGGGGGGGGGGGGGGGGCCAATTTAAAAATGCAATTTTGCCCTCCTCCCCACCCCCCCACACGTTCTCCCCTCCCTCTACCCCACAAGAGGGGCGCCCTCCCGCGCCTCGGATCTCTCTCCCCACAGCCTCCGAAGCCCCCCTCGGCCGCCCCCTCTTTCCAGCCCAGCATCATCATAACCCCTCGAGATCGACTTTTATGCAAGCCCCAAAAGGAGCAGCGAACTGCAAATATGTCTTTACATTTCTGTTTCGCGAGACAGATGAACAGGAAAACACTCTCTTACCTTGCAATGGATTGGATCAGTGTAGCTTGTTCTCAACCCCCTCCTTTTTGCAATGGAGGCAACAACAACAAAAAGAATATATGTAGATGGAAATGTAACCTTCTTCCTCCTGGTGCTTCTGTACAAATGTATATATTTTATAGATATTGCGGGTGCAGCAAAAAAAAAAAAACAAGAAAAAGAAGAAAAAACAAAACACCACCACAAATAGCCACCAAAGAATTCTATGTATTCAATTATATCCCAAGCCTGGGTGAGATGTGTGTGCGGGGTGGGGGTGGGGGTGGCGGAGGGCCTGCGCCCCGGGGGTGGTGGGAAGGTTGCTGCGAGGGGGGGGGGGGAGAGAGAGATTGCAGATTAAGTCCCAAGGAAGGAGGAGGCAAAAAAAAAAAAGTAATCTCTGTGTCTGTGCGTGTGTGTGAATGTGAGTGTGTGTGTGATTTAGATTGAAGAGGAATTGAGGCAGAATGTTAAAGCTGTTACTAAGGGAAGGAGCCAAAACGGTTCAGAGCAGCCAACGGCTCTCAGACACTCAGCACTGGGGAGAGGAAGGTGGCCAGCCATACAGAAATGAGCAGGGAGGAAAGCGGAGAGGAGCGCGCATACACGCGGGGGGGGAGGGGCAGGCCTGCTTCTGCTGCTGCTCTGCGTGGCTCGCTTCCTGCACAAACAAACCAGCTTGCATGCAAGGCAGGCGGGAGGGTGCAGGGGGACACAGGAGGCAAATTTGCAGGCTCGGTGCGACAGCAGCGCCTCCCGGACGGTGCTTGCCTCCCTCGCGCTGAAACGCCGCTTCCAAAAATGCATGGAGCAGGAGGGAGGGAAGAGCCCCGCAAGAAACATGTTTGTGTGTGTGTGGTTGGGGGGGGGGGTGTACCGGCATGCACTGCCATCTCCACCCCCATGTCCCTCCCCTGAGAATGAGTGCCCAAGGAAAGGTTAGCGTGTTGGGGTCCTGCTGCAAGAAAGGTAGCGGGAGGAGAACAAGAGGGCCCAGGGCCACCAGCAGCCCTCTCCAAAAACGCACAGCCAAAATAAGTGTGTGGCAGAGGGATAAGGAAGGGGGTGACTGGAGGGGGGGGGCTGCAAAGCGGACAGGGTAAAGGTCTAGGGGGCAGAGGAAGCAGGGCATAGCCAGTGGTGGGATTCAGGGGGTTCACCCAGGTTCTATAGAACCGGTTGTTAAATGGCCGGGCCCCGCCCACTCACTTACCTCAGCTGGCTTTGGGGTTTTTGGGGCTCTGGCTATGACGTCATAGAACCGGTTGTTAATTTATTTGAATCCCACCACTGGGCATAGCCAGTGAACTGAAGGTAAAGGTTTCCCCACGACCAAATGGTCTAGACGTGACCGACTGTAGGGGGTGGTGCTCATCTCCGTTTCTAAGCCTATAGAGCCGACGTTTGTCCGAGGACAAGCTTCCGTGGTCATGTGGCCGGCATGACTATATGCGGTAGTGCACGGAACACTTACCTTCCCACCAAAGTGGTCCCTATTTATCTAGTCGCATTTTTAGGTGCTTTCGAAGTGCTAGGTTGGCAGGAGCTGGGACAAGCAACAGGAACTCACTCCGTTGCATGGTCTCAAACTCCCAACCTTCCGGTCAGAAAGCCCAGCAGCAGCGGTTTAACCCACAGCGCCACCACGTTCCTTAGGGCATAGCTAGAGGGGGGCAAAACGGTAAATACTGCAGCTCAGCAGTACTTACCCACTCCCCTACAAGGCCTGCACTTTTCCATCACTGCCCGGAATGGCTCTGAACGCAAGTGGGAGGGTACACTTACACAACTCCAGCAGTACTTACCATTTTGTCCCACTCTATGCTGCCAAAAAGAAGCGCCCTACACACAAGTGTGCTCTGAAACGCAATTCCCCCCCCCCCAAGGCAAGAAATCAGTGGAGACATTAGCAATTATATTTTCTGTACACTGCAGGCTTTGGCCCCAATAGCAAATTTTACTTATAGCCTCTAATGCTGATTAGGGAAGCCGGAGGGAGATTTTATTTTTTCCAGAGTGTTGGAAGCTCTTTGAAAGGAGGAATGTTGCGCGTGGTGTGTACACTCATCCCACAGTTGCATCTGTTAAACAGGGGTTGCTTTTGGTACTGTTCCTTCTGTTTCTGGATAACAACATACAAAATTATGCATGGGATGAATAGAGTGGATAGAAGGATGTTCTTTTCCCTCTCTCACAACACCAGAACCAGGGGACATCCACGAAAATTGAGTGTCGGGCGAGTTAGAACAGATAAAAGGAAATATTTTTTACCCAGTGGGTAATTAATCTGTGGAACCCCTTGCCACAGGAGGTGGCAATGGCAACTTTGATAGCCACTAGAATCAAATACTCCTCTTCAGACATGTACACACAGGAACATAGGAACAGCCCCACTGGATCAGGCCAAGGCCCAGCTAGTCCAGCTTCCTGTATCTCACAGTTGCCCACCAGATACCTTTAGGAGTACACAAGATAACTAAATATTTGCATCTCATTGCCACTCCCCTCTATTCCCAACCCCGTCCCTGATATTGTATAATTTTTTTTTACACCTCTTGACATGTGAAAAGCAATTGCACAAAAGTTGCCATTTGACAGTGCTTGTGATGACATCAGTTGGAACCAGCGCAGATCCCCTACTGAGCTCCTCTGGAACTCTTTCGTATGCATTTGATTATTGATTTGATCCTTGCGTGCTGTCAGGCTAAGTGAGAAATGCTTGTGTAAAAAAAAACCCTCCCCACAAAGCAAGAGCCTTTCCCTGCTGCCACCACAATACCCTGCCATGTGGCAACACAAATGTCTCAGCTGTTTTGTTTTTAACACAGTATCCTCCTATGGCAAGATGCCTCCCTTTTGCATTACATGGAGACTAGATACAGCACAAGGGGGCTGCATTGAGGTTTGCAATATTGTCCCAAGAATAGAAAAACACAGGAACAGCCCCACTGGATCAGGCCAAGGCCCATCTAGTCCAGCTTCCTGTATCTCACAGTGGCGCACCAGATGCCTCAGGGAGCATACAAAACAAGATGCCTGCATCCTGCTACTGCTCCCTTGCACCTGACATTCTGAGGTAAATTCTGAGATAAACACTCTGATGGCCAGTCAAGATTCTCCACAGCATTTCTCTTTGACAGCCACCAGAACCAGACACTCCTCTTCAGACATGTACTCATAGGAACAGCTCCACTGGATCAGCCCAAAGGCCCATCTAGTCCAGCTTCCTGTATCTCACAGTGGCCCACCAGATGCCTCAGGGAGCACATAAGACAACAAGATGCCTGCATCCTGCTGCTACTCCCTTGCACCTGGCATTCTGAGGTAAATTCTGAGGTAAACACACTGATGGCCAGTCAAGTTTCTCCACAGCATTTCTCTTTGACAGCCACCTGAACCGGATGTTCTTACTCAGACATGTACTCATAGGAACATTGGAACAGCCCCACTGGATCAGGCCATGGCCCATCTAGTCCAGCTTCCTGTATCTCACAGTAGCCCACCAGATGCCTCAGGGAGCACACAGGACAACAAGATACCTGCATCTTGTTGCCACTCCCCTGCATTGCCATTCTGAGGACACTAATGTAGAAGGAATGAATCTTGAATTACACAATCAGCCTGAATATCCCTGATCAAAGCCCTGCCATTTTCAGAGCCATGCCCCAAACCCTGCTCTCTCCGGCCTCCTCACCACCGAGACAGAAGCGGTTCAGTTTCAGCTTACACATTGCTTCACTGGTGACCTAAAGACATTGTTACTCTGGGACATTGCCTGGGTTTCTTGTGCAACTGTGTGGAGAGGGGACAACACTGCTGCCACCTCCTCCTCCCTCAAGTACGCCACTGAGAGAACAATTATTTACTTACACTGTACTGTGAATCTCAGGCTCTAATACCAGTTGCCTTCAGCTACTAGGAAAGCACAGGTATCTAGCAGAGCTGGCTTTCTTATCAGGTGTTGCTGCTCTGGAATTTGCTGTGTAATGTTGATACACATTTGTAACAATTAGGAGCTTGTAAGTGAGGTTTAAAAAAAAAGAGTTTGTTGAAACCCCTTTAGAAGATATAATACAGACTTCTTTCCTCCAGGTTGTGTGCTTTTATTGCTGGTAACCTTTGCTCCTTTGTATACATTGTTTTTTAAGTTGAAGAGTGGGTGCTTTCCCAGCCCCTCCCCTGACCTCAGTGCCACAGGACAGATCTTTGTGCTTTAAGAACAAACCTACAATAAGTCAAGCCTCAGCAAGACATTTCCCCATCAATGACATTTCAATAATCATCAGGCTGTCCCTGCAAAATTTGGGCCACTGTAGTAGGGTGTGGGTCTTTATCCTAAAAGATGCTTTATGTTATGCTTCCATTATGTTTTTAATATGTGTCCCAGTATCCATGGATAACTTAAACTGTGGATACTGAATCAGTGGATACACCTGTATTTGTTTGTTTGTTTGTTTATTTGTATCCCCCCCCTTTCTATTTGCAGGAGCAAATGCTCAAGGCAGCTAGCAATGCAAAAATAAAAAAATGAACAATATATGAAACAATTTTACAACAGGAAAAAAAAGGAAAAGGGGGGCAATAACATTTTAGAGGAGGGCAAACTACAAAAACAAAGCTATAAAGACATAGGAGGCAGACAATGATAGACAGAGGACACATCATATGCCTGAGACTGCCCCCCCCCCTTACCACAGGAACTATGATGTGCTCGTGCATGTTCTGATCCTCCTCCCAGTACACCATTTGGGTTTTACCAATTGCATGGGGTCTTAGGAACTAGCACTGGGTGGACTGGATGACCTTCCAACTCTATTATTCTATTATTCTATTATTCCCTGTGGCATTCATCAAACCCCCCTCGCACATGCAACCTAGATACTAGACTAAACTAGCATTTAGATCTAATGGAAATGTGCTGGACGGGAAACCTTCTCCCTTTCTTAAAGCCATAATATGTGTTCACAATGGAATTGGCCTGGCTCAGACTCTCTGGGTTCAACTCTCCATTATAAACTCCTTACCACTCGCATCTCACAAAGTATACAAGGTAATGTCCTTTTTATCAAGCACTGATGTCCTTTAGAAAAATGGACAAGCAATAACCTATCCGGAACCAGGTAGGATCCTGATCACACCTTCCTATTGGTTGAGTTATCTCACCTGACCATAACATGGGGGAAGTATCAGAGGTTGGGTTAATTTTCCCACCCCAGTACAGTACTCATGATCCTGAAACCCAAGCCAGGAGAGGAACCAGGAATTTCACAAGCACATCTCTAATCCAGTGGTGAGAAGATTGACTTGGACATATAATCCAAACAAGCACTAAGTGGCTTATAAAAAAAAATCATAAAAAAGAAAAATGCTACAATAAAACCAAACTAAAGCACAAATAAAACAGCATTCCAAAATAATACCAGCAGATCATGAGAAGGCATAAAATCCAGGAATGTGCAAGTAATTCTTTTCTGGTCTAGTATCCTATTCATTGGGATCCTGTATGCCCAGCGATGTCATCTGGGCAGGACGGTCCGGAACGCCGTTCCGCTTGTTCCGAGGACAGGCTGCGACGGGGCATCATTGCGCAGCAGATGCCGCGCGCTTTTTGGCCTTCCTGCCCTCCCTTGCGCTTGATTCGCTCCGATATGGAGCTATTCCGGGCGCAGGGAGGCGTGGCCAGGCTCCGCGTGGGGGTGGGGAGCTGCCACTCAACCATGCGTTCCGGTTGTTGGCGCTGACGGATGACATCACTGTGTACGCCCCCATTTGCCTTCTATCATTCCTCATTAAAATTATATTCATGTCAGAGGATTTGCCGCACCTTATTTGAATTGCCCCCATTTTCTTTGGTTTGCTTTGCACACTGTGGGAGAAATGGGAGGAGCAGCTGCTGACAGGGACTCCGAAGCACCTTTGACGTTCGAAAAAAGGGCTTTTCAAGATAGTAAGGAAGTCTGCTGCTATGCCACCTAAACAGGTAAGCCCCTTGCCCACTCTCAGAAATATAACCGGGGGGAAAGGCAGGGTAGAAATTCTATTATTATTATACTTCTACACAGTCACCAGTATACTCAGTAGTAGTAGTAGTAGTAGTAGTAGTAGTAGTAGTAGTAGTAGTAAATTAATAATTAATAATAATAAATTTATAGAACAATAATAAGTCCAGTAGCATAGCCACTGGGGAATGGCATGGTAATGACAGGTGCAGCAACACGCTGTATAAGTGGCCGCTTCAACTTGCCATTGGAGCCATTCTGAGCAGCGACAACACGCTGCTCTGACGGCAAGTGGGAGGGGCCATTTGCATGGCACATTGTAGCACCTGCAATACTTAACGTGCCACACCCCTCCCAAGTTAGTCCTCATGACAAATAGTAATTGCTAGAACTCCATGATTTGGTCTAATCTGTTCCTAAAATCTTGTAACCCACTGAACATATATCTTGTGGCAGTCAAGATGGTGGGAATTTTACCTTCCTGGAAACATGGCCTGCGGTTCAAGAGACTCCTGCTCTGGCTTGCCTTCTCCTCAATTTGCCAAGAACCCTAGGGAGAGGGGAACCATGTGTGCCCATGTTCTTGGCAAACTCACCAATGGGCAACAGTTAGAGCGCAATCCTAACCTGGAGGTAGGCTAGCACAGTTAGGCCTGCAAAGTTTGGCCATCACAAGGGCCACAGTAAAGTATGTTTGGACCACTCTCTGAGTCAGAGACCAGCACACAGATGGGCACCATCCTCCCTTACTCCGAGAATGGTGCAAACGCTCTTTACAGTGGTCCAAACTTTGCTGGCCTAACTGTGCCGGCCTAACTCCAAGTTAGGATTGCACTGTAAGAGTTGTAACCAAAAGCAAAAGATGCATTGTAAAGCTGCTTAACAAATCCTAACTTGCTTCTTGTTAACTATTATTTATTTTCTTTCAGCAGCATTGCGATGAAGGATGTGGTGTGGCAACAAGCTCTGTCACACACATGCACCCCTCCTCAGCACTCATCAGTCAAGGCGCATACAGCTTTGATGTGCGGCAGAAGTGGATTATCTCAGAAAGCAAGAACCTTGTTACAGGAAAATTCAGTGCTTTAAATGTCATAATGATTCATAGTATAGTCCCAGGTATTTGATCACAATTACTATAAAATAAACAAGCTTAAAGGTATAAAATGTTTATTTTAGAACTTAAATTAATTATCACAAATTAGCTCCAGGTTTACTGCCAGGAAAAGGAAGCAAGCCAGTATGACGTATAGATTTAGAAACAGCACACTGGCTGGACAAACAGAACTTCTGCTTCCGGACACAAAATGTCCCCTGATTGTTCCTACTACAGCTCACACCTCCGTGAGGCCATTTTGCAAGGCCTCACGGCCTGCAGGTAGTACACTCCAGAGGCAAGCTCCAGTGGTGGGAGTAAGCCAGAAGTCTGCATGGTGGCAAAAGGAATGGGGAAGCATAGCTGTCGCTGTGTCAGTTCATGTCTTGTGTAAATTCAGTCAGTCCTCTTTACATATGAACTTCTTATGTGTGAATTTAAATAAATAATAATAATACTTGGATTTATATACCGCCTTTCTTAGGTCACCAGATTTATCTGATGAATATAACTCAAGGCGGTTTACATAGGCAGACTTTATTCGTAAACTCAAAGGTTTTTACAATTTTTACAGAAACGTTCTATCTTACAAGAACTACACACGTACAGATGGATCTTTCCGGATTTAGTCCTTCTTTCTGGCCACCCGTTTGTCTTCTGCTGGCTGATACGCGGCTTCCCTGCTCCCACCAGAGAAGCAGCTGACTTCGGCACAACTCCCCCTCTCACAAGGCAGCCAGAGACAGCTCAGCTGTTAATCAGTCGCAATTTACAAGGTCTGCTGCTCACAGAGACTTCCGGTAGTCCCGAACTGGTGACCTTCAGATCTTCAGCTCTTATCTTCAGGCAAACGGAGGCATTAACCCTCTCGACTAGATTTTCTGCCCAAATAAATTTGCTTATTTGTGAGAAGAATTGCTACTTACCCTGTTATCCAGTGGTGTCATTCTATAATGAACTACCGGAACGCAGGCGGGACTTACCCCTTGATTGACAGGGGCCCCGCGACGTGACGCCGCCTGCTGTTCCGCCGCGGAGGGCTTCTTCCGGGTGGCGCGCCCCTCCGTGGCTCTCCGCAGCACCCAGCGCGCCACCCAGGCAAGCGGGCACCCCCTCCGAAGCCAGGGGTGCCCGCGCGGGGCTCGGAACGGTGGCGACGCGTCAGAACCGCGCAGCCAATCACGCGGTAAGTCCCGCCCACCGTTCCGTTAGTTCATTATAGAATGACACCACTGCTGTTATCTGCACCTCTGTTCTCGTTATCCACTATGCAGAGACCTTCTGAAGACTGCTGGACCCTTCAGAATGGCACCTGAAATGAGTGCTGACCCCATTAAAATGGCTGGCAGAAGCATCCGCCAGCCATATTTAAGGGGTCCATGCTGGTTGCAGGTGCTGTTCTGAAGATCTTTGGAATGTCTCTGCAACATTCAAATATCTTTTGGCACTTCCTGCTGCACTCTGCTGGCTTCTTGAGGGTTTCCTAATGGCAGATAAGGTACCCCCTTGCACCTAACCACATTGATCTCAAAGGTTTGTTATCTGCGAATTAGCTATTCTTGAGGATTTCCAGGAACCTAACCCTAGCAGATGAGGACTGACTGGAACTAGAATGATGGAGAAAAAAGTGGAATTCAGCAGGCTGGCTGCAGCATATTGGACCAGCTAGCCCTGTGTAAGAAAACTTCCCAGATAGTTTTGTGGATGCCCCCCCCCCCAGGTCGGCAAAGTAGCCCATGGCCTTGGGATCAATCCCAGAGCAAGGGGGGGGAAGAAACAATTTGCCACTAAGAGACAACATGACTGGAACAACATCCTCTGGTCTTTGAGGATGTCTTGAGACAAAGAACCACTGGAGAAAATGCATGCTTGGGGATTGTACATAATGCTTTATAGCTGCACATTGATTTCAGGAGTTATTTTGTTAACTCTCTTTAAAGGGAGGGTTAGATTTGGGGGTCATCAGAAAAAAAAGTGTGACTTTGGAAAGGGGAAATTGTGGCTTTTAAGATCCGTTTATGCTTTGGCTGGCTGGTGATAAGGGGAAACTGCTCTTTCTGTAAAGTAGATGAGATGGAGTGAAGCCTGTGGCCGGATCTGTAAAGACCAACTGCAGCTGCTGGAATTTCTTGTTCATATCTGAACCGTGGCACTGGGACACTATCTGAATTGCATGTTAGCAGAGCTGTTGTTCCTGAGCACTGCTTTCTGAGTGAGGCATCAGGCTAAACCACAATTGGTTAGGATCCCAAGACCTCTGACCTACCAAACATTAAGGGGAGATTTGTCATTGCTGTGACTTGGACTCAGATTCTTGTTTACTGGCTGTGCTTGGGCCAGTCACCATCTCTCAGCCAAACCAACCTCCTGGGACTCTACTGAGGATTAAAAAATGGGAAGATCTCAGATCTCACCACTCTGAGCTCCTAGTTGTAAAGGTAAAGGTTTCCCCACGACCAAAGGGTCTAGTTGTCGTGACCGACTGTAGGGGGCGGTGCTCATCTCTGTGTCAAAGCCTGTAGAGCCAGCGTTTTGTCCGAGGACAAGCTTCCGTGGTCATGTGGCTGGCATGACTATACGCTGTAGCACATGGAACACTGTTACCTTCCCACCGAAGTGGTCCCTATTTATCGATTTGCATTTAGGTGCTCTTGAACTGCTAGGTTGGCAGGAGCTGGGACAAGCAACGGGAGCTCACTCTGTCACGCAGTCTTGAACTCCCAACCTTCTGGTTGGGAGTCTCTCTCTCTCTCTCTCTCTCTCTCTCTCTCTCTCTCTCTCTCTCT
>JAJKFI010000044.1:3211026-3231583 GCA_029204185.1 Lerista edwardsae | reverse complement strand
TCTCTCTCTCTCTCTCTCTCTCTCTCTCTCTCTCTCTCTCTCTCTCTCTCTCTCTCTCTCTCTCTCTCAAATTGCTTTCTAGAGTTCCTTTTATTTAAATTCCATAAACCTAGGTAAGTCCTGAAGGAGTGTCGTTTTAAAAAATGGGTCCTGGTGCTAAAAGATTTGGAAACCAATACTCTATAAAGAATAGGGGGTTAGACGAGACCTTTGCTAGATACTTGGTGGGCCATGGCCAATCAGCACTGGACAACCAGTGGACCAGTACTCAATGCTAAGACCCATGTATGTATTCAGCAATGATTTGGATGATTTGCAAGTGTGAATGAACGTATTAATAGCTACACATATTAACAGCTACAGATAGAACTGTTGCACCATCTGTTGCGATCATGTTTATTAGCCCTGAAAAGTACTGCATTTGCCTTGACAATACTTGTCACTGTACTTGAGAGTTATCAAGTGATGTACTTACCTATGTGAACCAGCCCTGTGCAAGCATGCCCGGGAATATTGAATTTTTGCTGCATTCTTCCTAATTTGATTCCACATTCAAGCTGTCATTCCTCAGCATCATTAGGTTGTTGCCGGTTGATATTCTGATGGGATCTGCGTAGGCCAAACAGACAGATGTGTTTGTCAGGAGCAATTCCAATTTCCATGTTAGTGCCTTAATCTGTTTTACTTCATCCGCTGTCCCAGGCTGCATGGGCATCGGAGAGAAGAGCGCATTTCTCGCCAAATCCAGCCTCCCATTGGCAGCAAAGGCTGACTCGAGCGGCAGTATATTAAGGCGGCAGGTCCCCACAAAACATTTCCAGGACAAGATCAAATTTTATGAGCTGCGTAAGCTTTGGCTGTGTGGCATTTCAAAGAGGTGCATAAAATGCTTCAAGGAATATGCCGAAAGGATGCTGTGATTGAGAGAAAGGGCAGAACGGGATGGCTATAAGGAACACACCTCCCAAGCAGCAGAGATACAAAACGCAGGCAAAGGCAACCAAGTCAGGAACACATCAAAGGAGGATTTTGAATAATGACCTGGCGTCTCCAGGAAGGAGGGGGAAAATTCCTTGGAGAGCCACTCTCAACATCGCTAATAATCAGGGGTGATCTGGGGGGGGGGTCAGCACCAGGGGGCACACCTCCAAGGGTGCGCCCCCTAGCACGTGCCACTGCCCCCATGTGGCTATACTTTGTAGCTGTGTGGGGTAGCTTCTAAAGTGGCCTGACGTGGCTACGATGCACCACTCACTCCACTCACTTGCCAAGAAGGGGTGGGCTGGCCCTTCAGAGTGCACTTGGGTTACTCTGAGAAGTTGCTTTCATGGAAGCTGTTTCCTGGAGCCATCTGGACCTCTGGGGTGGGGGTGGGTGCTGGCACAGGGCAGGGTGCATCACCACCCGCCCTCCCCCAGCCCAGTGCCTAGGGCATTTGCTCCCCTTGCCCCCCCCTCAGGTATGCAATGATGGATTGTGCAACCTCCTTACAAAGGTGGTGGGCTACTGGTACCGGGTGCAAGGGAGTGGCAACAGGATGCAAGCATCTTATTGTCTCATGCCTACCTGGGGTACCTGGTGGGCCGCTGTGAGATACAGGAAGCTGGACTAGATGGGCCTTTGGCCTGATCCAGCAGGGCTCTTCTTATGTTTTTATGCCACTGCTAATAATACTAAGCTAGAGGACAGTGTCTGGCTCAGTTGAGGACTGCTTGAGATATTCGTAGATGTGTTTGGTTTGGTGAGTCTGCAGGTCTGGTGTGTACCAAAAGACCCTCAGCAAGTGGGGCAGCCACATTGGGCTTCCCGAAGAACATTTGAAACAAGGGGGCGCAGGGGAGCTTTTTGAGCCATTCCTGACAACAGGCTGCCCCAGGTGGCTACTAGCCAACTCTGCAGTCCCACTTTGAGTAAACTCCTAAAACATGCTGCCTGGAGCATCGGCGTAGTTGACATTTCCAGCTCAAACACCACCAACAGCAGTGAATACCAGAGTCAAAGAAAACAAGCTTTCCAGGGCAGTTGTTCTTAATTTCCCCCCCCCCTCCTTTCCTTCTGCAAAAAGCTCTCATTGCCTCTGGCTCTGTAGAAACGATCTTTCCATCCCGAGTAGATGAACAGCAGTGGATTTGTGGCCTTTTCTAAGGCAACGGATCATGAGATCAGTTCTGTTTTTGAAGGCCTTGTTACGCTTTTAATCCCCTGGTTTCAACAGCATCTGGAATCTGGGCAAAGGAGGAACAATAACACCTATGGATAAGAAAGCAAGCTCTCTAATAAATGCAAAGCTCCTTTTGACTCACACACACACACACACACACACACACACACACACAGAGAGAGAGAGAGAGAGAGAGAGAGAGAGAGAGAGAGAGAGAGATTGCTTTATTCTAATTGCACTGGTATTTTAATTCCCTCCTAAGCCCTCTAACTCCTTATTACATCATCCAGATATAATCAACCATTTGGCCCTGAGTCACTCTTACCAAAGAAGCACACAGAGTCAGTTTTAGGAAGCTTTTAAGGAGGCATTGGTTGTTTTCCAGACTTCTGTGATACATTTCCAGTGCTACATTGTGAGACCAAAGAATCTCCACTGTCAGAGACAATTAGTTCTGCAGCTCCTTGGCTTCTTTTGCATTTGTCACAAAACAATTGCCTGGAATAGTATTATTCATATTGCGGTGGCTTGCAGAGGAAAAAAAAAGAATTACTGTAGGAAGGCGAAGGAGGAACTGAAATAACCAAGGCTATGATTTGCCAGTCTAAAAGTCAAGCTGCACATTATGTTAAGTGCATGATCAGAGAGGACATGCCTCCTGTTTTCTGTTTCTAAATAGAAGCTGTGGAGGGGACAAATCCAAACTGGGATCAGGGCATGGGAGGGCAATCTGGACTCAGAGCGCAATCCTAAATTGCGCTGGATTGGCGAGGCCGGTGCGCCTGCACCAAATCAAGCGCACTTTAGGTGCGCTGGGGAGCCTCCCTGTGGCAAGGGCACACTCGCCCAGCAGTAGGATCTAATGGATCCAAGATCCGGAACAGTGACCGGGACTCACCGTTGACTGGCACATGTCGGGACCGTTCAAAGTGGCCTGGCCACGCCCCGCAGCCCATCCCTTTGGTTTCGCCACCATTCCTTTGGTTCTGCCACCTTCTGCGCCGCGTCCATCATGGAGCCGGCGGCGAATGGCGGCGAGTGGGCGGAGCTAGCCCTGAATAGGTTCAGGAATGGCCGTTCCGGCGCGTTCCTGCTGGATAACATCACTGCATTCGCCCCCTTGCCCTGGGGTAGGTCCGGCCGCTCCATGGGGTTCCTTGGCTCTGCACATTCTATTTAAGAGGCGCAGAACCAAGGAAGACACATGGCCCAAATCAGGGCCACACAGCCTCCCGACGGGGCCTTGGATACGGCCTAACTGCCGCATCCCTGCCCCACCTCCCTCCCCAGGCAGGCGTGCCCACTGGCCCGGCCACCTCCATCCAGTTCCTCCTACCTGCCCTCCTGCCCGCCTCCCAGAACCACCCTTGCACCAGCCGAAATACCTCATGCAACGGTATATAGCACGATGGTAGTGTCATCCTCCCTGTGCGCATCACCTGGTGCAGCCCGCCCCCTTGCTCCCCCTAGCAACGCCACTGGGTGGGACCACTTTACACAGGAGCTCAGGCTCCTGCAAAACGAAGCATTTTGCCCCCCTCTAGGAACACCATTGTCTGGACTATTCCAGACTAGACAATTCATGACTAAAATTTGTGCTGGAAGGAGAGCATCCCACTGGTGCTGATTTGGAGCAGTTAATATTTGCTAGATCTTCTTCAATCTAGCAAATATTCTCAGAGAGCCTTACAAAAGAAATTAAACGTCCGTAATTCGTAATACCAATGAAACAATTACTCTACAGTGTAAATTAGCCACATAACGGAGATAATACTAACATAACGCAAACTTAAAAGAAACAGATCTGGGGAAGCAGAAGGTTTTCCACTTGGTACTCTCCCAAGTAACTAGGACCAATGGGGGGTCTTGCCAGCCAATCGGGAGTTCCGACATAGCAGGGCTTCATTATGTGGCCTGCAGCCACAGGAATGTACATGCCTATTGCACTGTGGCCAACTCTTCCGAGAAGCCCAAAGGGCCTTGGAACGTGGCCAGGAATGGATCACAGTTCAGATGGTGACTGGTTAGGAGCCCTTGGGTGCTGAACAGAGAGGATAGGGCAGCCAGGGCTCAATCCAACGAGCGCCCTTGAGCCGACGCTAGCCCGCTTGCATCGGCCCAACAGCAGTAGCGCTGCCGTGAGAGCGCTGACCGGTACCCTCACATCAGCACTGCTGCCATTGGGCCAGTGCTAGCAGCACCTTTGCCCTAAGGGCACTGGCAGAAAGCCTCGCTGCGCCACTTCTGCGCCGGACACGTTTGGCTGGCGCAAGAGCGGTTCTGGGCAGGGGAGGGCAGGAGGGAGGGCGTTTCTGGGTGAACCGAGAGGTGTGGCAGCCCAAGGAGGGGGGTGGAGTTGGGATGAGGCCTTTAGGCATCCAAGCTCCCATCCCAGGTTGCGCGGCCCCAATTCGGGCCACCGGCTTGCTCAGCGCTGCGCCTGCTAAACAGGGTGACTGGTGCCTACCCCAGAGCGAGGGCATGAATGTGCCCTTGCCCCAGGGAGGCTCCTGCATGCTCCAATGTGCACTGGATATGGCGAAGGTCCACCAGATTGAACCCTCCGTCAACAGCACTTATATACGGCTCACAATCTAAAAATGCAGAACACCCCCAGCAACAGCCACTAGAAAAGACACTGTGCTGCTGGGGTGAAGAGACAGAGACAGTTACTCTCCCCCTGCTGAATATAAGAGGAGCACCACTTGAACAAGTGCCTCTTGCCCAGTTAGCGGGGGTGGGGGTTTCTAAAAGCATCTGCTTTGAGTGGCTGCTGGAGGTAAAGGAGTAGCACGCTCGCTCGCTTGCTATCTAAAATGCCTTCCGTCTCAGCCATGGGGGACGGGAAAACAGTGCTTCAGTGCTCTGAGTAATCGGCAGCCACTTGGAGGAAAACCAAGCAGCATGATCACACAAAACCAAGGGTAAGCACAAAGGGGGTGGTGGTGGAAACGGAACAGGGCTTGTGGTTCATGAATGCACCCTGTACACACTTAGCAAAATTTGCTAAGGCTGCTTCCGGAGCTACAGTAGCTGATGGCACAGGCAACCCCAACGGTCCCATGGGGAAGCAACATCTTTTTTTTAGAAGCCCCAGTGAAGAAGCAGGAGAGCAAATGCTTTGCATGCGGAAGGTTCCCAGTTTCAGCTGCCGGCATCTCAAGTGAAAAGGCTGCTAGATAGTAGCAGACCCCTGCCTGAGATACCAGAGAGCCCCTGTGGCCAGTCATAGTAGAGGAGAGTAGCTGGACAGACAGTCAGGCCTCGTGGAAAACAGTTTCATACCAGGGGGACATGAGGTTCTCGGTCACAGTTCTGCTGCAGAAAAAAATGCATAGGGCAGTGTTATTCAAACCGTGGGTTGGGACCCACTTGGTGGGTTGTGACCTGATGTCAGGTGGGTCACAGAAAGCTGGGAGCAGCCAAACGGCAGACGTTATATTCTTGTTACTCTTGTTATATTCCTTTTGTGAGTGTTAACGGTTTGAATTTTCAAGTGAGGTTTTTTTTTTTTTAGTTCAGCTTTTGAATCATATTTTGTCCTCATCTTGCTTTCTGTCAGGGATGTTTTGTGGTTGTACAATTGCTACAGTCCAAGGAATGCCAATTTGCATTTCAGGGGTGCCACTTTATTATGTTAGAATGACAGCACTTCCTGCATGATGATGTCACTTCCTGCCACAACACCACTTCCAGGTTAATGACATCACTTCCGGTGGGTTCTGACACGAGTGCCATTCTAAAAAGTGGGTCCTAGTCTATAAAGTTTGAATACCAATGGCATAGAGAATGCCAGTCCCCCAAAAGCAACTGTGGAGGGCAGGGGATGACAGAGCCCCTAACTTTCATCCAGATCAGGAATTATGGCTAATAGCAGCTTTGCAGCATGATTTAAACAGGGGAAATTGGCACAGGTGCAAGGGGGTAGCCCAGTAGCGTTCCTAGAGGGGGGTCAGGGCACTGTGTTTTGCAAGTCGCCTTACCATGCTATGCAAACCGCTCCTCTCCCACACCATTGTAGCCAGTCCTAGTGGGGAAAGCGATGCCTCTGTGTTGCTTACTACCTACGACGGTGAGGGAGAGGAGCATTTTACATGGCAAGGTAAGGCACCTTGCAAAACTTCGTGCCCTGGCCCCCTCTAGGGATGCCACTGGGGTAGCCTCCCCACAGTGTCACGCCCCCCCACAGTGTCACAGCCCCCCTAAGACAGAAATAGCACAAAGGGTTCTGGTCACAGAATTCCTGTGTAGTTTGGTGTCCAGAGCTGGGCCTCAAGGAAGCTTTGCCGGGTCTCAGGTGATCTGGATGCAGCCATGTGCACAGGAGTTTCGCCCCAGCTTTCCATGTGACACCGCCAGGCTGCTAAGGCCCTTTCAGAGCTGTGTGGAGACAGCAAAATGCCTCAGGACAGCCCTGGCGACAGTCTTTGCTTACCAAAGCAGTTTGAGTACAGATAGTGAGATAGGAAAGATTTGAGGGGAATGTTTGTGCCGTTGGAGCGTTTCCCTCTGTGAGCAAAAACGAGGCCGTGAGTTTGCGAAACTCAGAATAGCTGTGTTGCAATCTTGCGAATCAGGATTTATTGCCGGTCAGAGTCGGGGCAAAAGGAAACAGTCTGCCTCAGGTAGGACATTTCCGGGTAACTGGGCTCGCACAAACCCTGCTTTTGCTGGGTTTCTCAATGGCATGAAGTGCTGGTCAACATGCATTCACCTGCACATGTGTAAGCTGCTGGGAAATACTGTCGAGAACCCACATAAAATGGATCTTGCTACTGCAATGCTGTTGCCCCCTCCCGTTCCCTGACAATGGGGTGCTCTGTATCCAGAAGTGCTCAGTCCCTGTCTGAATAGGCTATTAAATGGCAGCATGCCAACCAGAATTTAGTTCACGATTTGATTTTTAGCACCATGGAGGAGGAGCTGTTTGGATCGTCTGCCTCAAGCGTGATCCTGACTTGAGTCTTCCTTGGGGTGTGGCAATTTGGCAGACCAAGTGGAAGTCCTGCAACAGCTCGCCAGAGGCATAGCTAAAACAGTGCAGGGGGGGGGGTGCAATTGCACCGGGCTACAAGCTTTAGTGGGGCAGCAAGTTGAGCTTGACACTTGTGGCCAAGATGGTGAAAGCCTTGGTATGTATGAATAATACCATCATGTTAGATCTCATTGGAAAGGTAATCTAATACAGAATGCAATGGAGCAAACCGGAGTGTAATATCTTTACTCTGTCAAAAGTTATGGTCAAGAAACTAAAGACAAAAATACAACTGTAATTGTATTTCAGGAAGTGGGCGGGAGAGCCTAGCTAGTACGCTTGCCGCAGCCCGGACGAAATTGTCTGAGCCACGGCATAAGCGCACCAGGCATTCCTCTCCGCTTCCCGATCTTGGAAGTGGATGGAAGCGCCTGGGTGCATTCGCTGCCATGGCCTGGGCAATTTTGAAATCACCCAGGCCATGGCAGCAAGGTCCCGTGCATGATGTCATGATGTGGGGTGTCTTGATGTCACATGTGGGGGGTGTAACATGTGCTTCCCCTGGCACGAGGAAGGGACGCTATGCCCCTGATAACAGAAGAGCGTTAAGCAGTGGTGTCGTCTAAATGATTTAACAACAGGTACTCACTTTTGATTGGCACGTGTCGGGACCCGCCCACCGGAAGTGACGTCATAAGCCGGAAGTGAGGTCGTGGCAGGAAGTGACATGGAAAAAGCCCTTTTTGAGGCCTCAGACAATTTTAAACTGACCCACCAGTTGCAACAGTATTCCACAGCACCCCCAGAACATGTTAAGGAGGCCTGGCATCATGTTAAAGTGACCCAACAGTTCCAAAACCCCAGAGCAGCTCATTTTTCAGTGGCAAGGCAAGGCAAGGCTCCGCTCGCTGCCTGCCTGGCTCTGAGAACGTGCAGGCAACTCAAACGTGCAGGAAATTCAAACGTTGCAGGGGGCGGAGTCGACGAGTGGGCGGGTGAATGGGCGGGGCCAGCTGTATTCCTAGAAACCGGTACTCGCGTACCCCCGCGTACCCCCTGCATGACATCACTGGCGCTAAGGCTGAAATCCTAAACAAGCTTACTAGGGAGCAAGCCCCACTGCAGTGGCATTCCTAGAGGAGGGCAGAGTGCTAAATTTTGCAAGGCCCTTATCTTGACGTGGAAATTGCTCCTCTCCCTCGCCCTCGTAGCCAGCAAGCAACGCAAGTGGTGTAGTTTAATTTGTGAATACTGGCTACGACAGCAAGGGAGGGCAGCGGTTTACAAGGCAAGTTAAGGCACCTTGCAAAACTTAGCACTCTGTCCCCCCCACTTTCGGGACGCTCCTGCCCCACTGAACCCAATGAGACTTGCTTCTGAGTAATCATGTTCGGGATTGTGCTGTGCGGATTTTAAGACATCCGATCCTTGCCAGAGGCTCTACTATATAATATTAAACTGGGCCATTTGGCTTCCATTTATCCCATGACACCAGCCTGGGTGTATTTTAATCATGCTAAGCGGGAACACAGGATTGGCAAAAAGCGCTGATTGATTTCTCTTCCTCAAATGCTAGACTTCTATATATAAAGCAGACAACTAGCAAGAGATCAGGGAGGGAGCAAATTGTGGGGTACTTAGCTATGCAGGACGGCACACAGCAGGAGCAGCTGTTTTTCAGTGCCTCGAAACCACACTCCTCCACCTCCCCCCTTCTCTCCTGAAACCAGACACCGAAGGCTAGGGTTGCATTCTCTTCTCCTTGTTAGTGTGGCTTTCCTTTCTCACTGCCTGACAAGGGCATTGTGCATACTTTGCACTTGGAGAGATCAAGCAAGGCCAATGGGAGTGGTTTCCTCTCCCTGTGCCAGCAGCTCTTTGCTGAGTGCAGCTCTGCATGAATGAGAAGCTAAGGCTGTCCTAGAAGCTTTACTGTGTCTTTGTGCCCTGATGGAATAAATGGAAAAAAGGGATAAACAGAAAGGTACCTGCCCCTCCTCATGTGGTGTGGCACCTGCCCTTCATCAGGCTACAAATAAGGTAAAGGTAAAGGTTTCCCCACGACCGAATGGCCTAGTCGTGACCGACTGTAGGGGGCGGTGCTCATCTCTGTTTCAAAGCCTATAGAGCCGGTGTTTTGTCCAAGGACAAGCTTCCGTGGTCATGTGGCCGGCATGACTCTAGGAACGCTGTGACCTTCCCACTGAAGTGGTCCCTATTTATCTCCTTGCATTTAGGTGCGTTCGAACTGCTAGGTTGGCAGGAGCTGGGACAAGCAACGGGAGCTCACTCCGTCGCGCAGTCTTGAACTCCCAACCTTGCGATCGGAAAGCCCAGCAACAGCGGATTAACTTGCTGCGCCACCCCGTCCCATTACAAATAAGGTACATAAATAGAAAAAGACTCCAGAGAAAGGGCTGTCACTGGTTCAACTCTAGAGTGCATGCGGCTGTGCATGTAGGAGGTCCTGGGTTTAATCCCTAGCTCCTCCAGGTGGGGCTGAGAAGCACCCTGGCTGCTGATCACTGGCCACTGATCACTGTAGACCAGTGATTTTCAACTGATGCGCCATGTGTTCCGCAAGAAGTCCGCAGTTTGGAGCACAGCCGTTGAAAATGGTTGAGAAACCGGTACTTTCCTGGGTTCTACGGTTCTGTTTCAAGGGCCAGGGCTGGCTTTAAGCCAGTGTGGCCTATGACATCACATTGCATCCCATGCTTGGGGGGTGCGTGTTGGTGTGGCAAGTGGATCGCTTGCTGCTGTAGCCAGGATCCTTGTGGGCTGTAAGCTAGTGGAGCAAATTGAGCAATTGCTCATTGGACCGTTCTATCTGGCCCAGCCTCCCAAAATGGGCCTCCTGGAAGCAGTGGATGGTGGCGTCATCTCATTACTGCCAACTATTTCCAGGTGCCACACTTCATGCGTGGCACCAGTAGAGCATCTTTCTAGTTAGCAAAGGGTTCCCAAGTACTGAGCGACGTAGCCACCAAACTGGCCATTGGCTCATCTCAGCAGGAAAGACCACAATGTTATCCTGTGTGGCCTGGAATTTTGGCATGGCAATAAAAGTCTTGACTGATTCTGGGTGTACTCTCTGACCCCTTGGCTCACACTCGCTGACTGTCTATGACTCACAAGTACTTCTGCTTTTCCAAGACTTTGCTCACATGGTATGTGTTAATGGTCCCAGAAGGCCTTGCAACACAATCCTTCGATTTCCTGTGGGTCTGGTCCAGTTTCTCTTCTCACTTATTAATGCACACCTGAAAACGATAGCCTTATTCAAAAGCTACGACCCCAGTTTTCTAAATCACACAGATTATCTCTTTCCATGGTGCATTTGTTGTGGAAAACAAACAATGAGAAGTGGTGGTGGGGGGACCGTGGGGCTTGTCAGTACACTCTCACTTCTCTCCCCGACTACTCAATCCTGTACACATTTTTGTAACTTTTGAAAAGGGCTAATGCGAGACTCACAGACAGTCCAGCTGTTTAGGGGCCAGACTAGACATTGTGTTAAGCCTGTTATTAATACCTGAACTTTGATTTAAAAAATAACAACTGCTGGAACAGAGGTGGTTGTAGCTGCAATCCAGATTGGAATCATGGCAGGGACAAAGGATTATACACACACACCCATTTCCTCTGCCATGGTCCTAATCTGTAGTGTTCCTTATCCTACACTTATCACTTTTGAAAGCAAAGTTCAGTCTTACAGGGCTAACGATGGCTTTAACTTAAAATCCAGTTTGTCTCTAAATGAATATGAGAGTGCAATCTCATAATTTTTTACCCAGCGGGTAGTTAATCTGTGGAACTCTTTGCCACAGGAGGTGGTGATGGCATCTGGTCTTGATGCCTTTAAGAGGGGATTGGACGGATTTCTGGAGGAAAGGTCCATCGTGGGCTATAGGCAATGATGGATTGTGCAACCTCCTTACAAAGGTGGTGGGCTACTGGTACCGGGTGCAAGGGAGTGGCAACAGGATGCAAGCATCTTGTTGTCTCATGCCTCCCTGGGGCACCTGGTGGGCCGCTGTGAGATACAGGAAGCTGGACTAGATGGGCCTTTGGCCTGATCCAGCAGGGCTCTTCTTATGTTCTTATGTTCTTAGGTAATCCTAACCTGGAGT
This sequence comes from Lerista edwardsae, assembly GCA_029204185.1. NCBI lineage: Eukaryota > Metazoa > Chordata > Lepidosauria > Squamata > Scincidae > Lerista > Lerista edwardsae. The sequence goes on along the minus strand of JAJKFI010000044.1, from coordinate 3,220,314 downwards.
TAGGCCGGCACAAGTTAGACCAGCAAAGTTTGGCTGGCACAAGGGCCACCGTAAAGCACATTTGGACCACTCTTGGAGTCAGGGAAGATGGAATCAACATGTCTGTGTGCTGGCCTCTCTGACTCTGAGAGTGGTCCAAACATACTTTATGTTTGTGGGTGTCCCTTGTGCCAGCCAAACTTTGCTGGCCTAACTGTGCCGGCTTAACTCCAGGTTAGGATTGCACTCTGAGGGCGCAATCCTAAACAGTGCTGGACTGGTGAGTCTGATGGGCCAGCGCCACATCCGACGCTGTTTAGGAGAGGCTGGAGCCTCCCTGCGGCAAGGGAGTGTGCGCTCCCTTACCATAGGGGAGGCTCCAGCCTCCCCTATGTGCTCCTCGGATCTGCGCCCACTAAAGAATCGGGGCCACGCGGCCTTGCTGACGGGCTTAGGAAGTGGCCGTACAGCCACCTCCCAAGCCTGCCCAGGTCCTGCCCAAGTCCCGCCTCCCGCCTCCCCCCTCCCACCAATCCCCATCCCGATATGTGACAGAGAATCCCTCACACGCCGGCTTCAGCCAACGCGAGGGAAGCGCTGCGTGGGCGCAACAGGACTGGCACCGCAAGCAGCGCCGGTCCTGTTGCTTTAGTGCCAACGCGGGAGTACTCCTAGGCGCTCCCGCGCCGGTGCTAATGGCGAAGAGCCGACGCTCCGCCCCCTCTAGGATTGCGCTCTGAGTTTGGTTAGTACAAGTTCTGTAGTTACCCAACCTACAATTGAAATACAACTGTGTTTCTTGAACTGGCTGCCTGTGGGCTAGAGGTAACCTGGGTTTTTTTGCTCAGATGGCCACACTCCATGAACTTGTAGGTAGGTAGGTAAGTAGGTAGGTAGGTAGATAGGTAGATTGATTGATTGATTGATTGGCCATACACGGAATTTCACCAGACATGGAACTTTACTCCGGCCCAAAAGCTCTCTCACTATACCTTAAAACTAGTAATCTATCTATATAAAGAAGAGTGTGTGTGTGTGTGTGTGTGTGTGTGTGTGTGTGTGTGTGTTTTGCATACACCTTGCAGCCTGGCAACAAACACTGCGGGGGTCGGGACCCCCTAGCGCCCCCGGGAGTGGGGGTGCCCCAGGGCCCCCGCGTGAAAACGGTCAAAAACGGACGAAATCGTCCTCGGTCCTGTAGTTTCTGGGGTCACCGAGGCGAGCAGCGACGCTCCCGATGCTATGGGAGTTTGGGTTCGGCCCCCCCTCAACGTGGGGGGGCGGGAAGGGGTGCGAAATGAGACGTCCGCAATGCCCCACTGCGACGCCTGGAGAGATTGGCAGCAGACTCAGCATGTGTATGCCTTGTGGCCTGGCGACAAACACTGCAGGGGTCAGGCCCCCCCCAGCACCCCCGGGGGTGGGAGTGTGCAGGGGGCCCCACATGAAAACGGTTGAAAACGGCTGAAATCGGCGTCGAGTCCATAGTTTCCGGGGTCGCTGGGATGAGCGGCGATACTCCCGACGCCGTTCGAGTCCGTGTTCGCCCCCCCCTTGGCGTTGGGGGTGAGAAGGGGTGCGAAACAAGACGCCCGCCATGCCCCACTGCGATGCCTGGAGCGATTGGAGCCAGACTCGGCACGCGCATGCCTTGCAGCCTGATGACAAACACTGCGGGGGGTCAGCCCCCCCAGCGCCCCCGGGGGTGGGGGTGCGTGGGGGCCCCCATGTGAGAACGGTCGAAAACGGAAGAAATCAGCATCGGATCCGTAGTTTCCGGGGTCGCCGAGGTGAGTGGCGACGCTCCTGACACCGTTGGAGTCTGGGTTCGGCCCCTATCAGCATGGGGGGCGATAAAGGGTGCAAAACTCATAAACTCTGGAAGATCATTTTGTTACCCAGGCAACGCCGGGTAACAAAAAGCTAGTTAATAATACAACAAAGTATACAGTCACAATAACAAGGCCACACTAACTCTAAATTAATCCAAATCAGATCATCACACACACACACACACACACACACACACACACACACAATACCACACATAATCAATACCATACAATCAGCTATTCAGTAAGCCAACAGTATGAGGGGAAAAAAAACTGTTCTTGTGCCTGGTTGTTCTGATGTTCAATATCCTATAATGACGTCCAGAGGGAAGAAGTTCAAACAGATTACGGCCAGGGTGAGAGCGATCTCCCCGCTCCCACCCTGACTAAGAACATCCAGATCAACTTTTAAAACATTAGCTAAGCATTGTAATTCATCACTTCCCTGTTATGAATGTCTTGTAAAATCTTTACATTTTGCATGCAGCTTCATCTCATCTTTCAGTTCGCCTAAAACGGCATCAGATGCGTAGGGCTCTCAGGGGCTCTCCAGTAACTACTTTACCCTTGGCAAGGAAAATCAGTTAAAACCTGGTTTCCTTGATACATGGGGCTGCATACGAACCCCCCTCCACCTTGTTTCTCTTAAGTAGTGCATCTGCATCGAGCAGAAGTGGCCAGTTATCTTATCAGAAAGAACACCCAAGGGGGTGTGTACATCATCACTCTTCCGATTTCTTGTCCTGTTTCATTTTCTCATCCCTGATTTTGCCTGCGCGTCTTGGTTCTCTGTCAAGCTTTTGTAAAATATTTACTGAATTCCCAGCAGCTACTACGTTTTCCAGACTTACAAAAAGAGGATGGCTTAATAAGAAGCTGACGGAACATACCAAGATCCAGGTCTATAGAGCTTGTGTCTTGAGCACACGCTTGTACTGCAGCAAGTCTTTGGCCCTTTGCGCACGGCAGGAGAGGAAGTTGAACACGTTCCATATGCGCTGTCTCCGACGCATTCTTGGCATCACCTGGCATGACAAAGTTCCAAACAGAACAAGCTGGAATTTTTAGCATGTGTGCACTACTGAAGCAGCGACATCTACGCTGGCTTGGGCATGTCGTGAGAATGGCTGATGGTCAGATTCCCAAAGATCTCCTGTATGGAGAACTAGTGCAGGGAAAGAGCCCTAGAGGGAGACCACAGCTGTGATACAAGGATATCTGCAAGAGGGATCTGAAGGCCTTAGGAATGGACCTCAGCAGATGGGAAACCTTGACTTCTGAGTGTTCAGATTGGAGGCAGGCGATGCAGCATGGCCTCTCCCAATTCGAAGAGACATTTGCTCAACAGGCTGAGGCAAGGAGGCGGCCCTGAAACCAGCAAAATCAGGGAGCTGAACAGGGGACAGACGGTATCTGCCCTCAGTGTGGAAGGGATCTTCGCTCTCGAATTGGCCTTTTTAGCCATACCAGACGCTGTTCCAGGACCTCTATTCAGACCACGTTACCATAGTCTTTCGAGACTGAAGAATGCCAGAGGAGACTGAATTCCCATCACACTGAGTGCGACTTTGCAAAGGGTTGCAAATGACCAATGGGCCACTGGAACTTACCTTTCAGTTGCGCAGCATGCTTTATGGCTGCTGTGAAAGGCGACATGGCATACAGCTGTGAGCACCAGCAGCCACCCAGTGAGCACCCAGTGAGACAGGGGGTGAGGTGAATGGGAAGGAGACTGAGCAGGCTGGAAGTGAGCAGATCAAGGTCAGGAAGGGGGCAGAAGCAGTGGCTCCAGGGCCACCAACTTACTATCCTTCTCCCTCCCAGCCTCACTCCGTTTTCCATGAAGGGTGGTGCAACCTCCTTAGGTTGGAAGTGGACCACTTCAGCATGCCAGGTGCAAGGGAGTGGCCGCAGGATGCAGGCAGCCTGTTGTCTTGTGTGCTCCTTGAGGAATAGGAAGCCGGACTAGATGGGCCTTCAGCCTGATCCAGCAGGGCTCTTCTTATATTCCACTTGGACTTGTGCCAGCTACATGGCTAGTGCAGGTTTGAGTATACCCAGTAGGGCGGTGAGGGCTTACCCTGGGGCAGGAGAACAAATGTTCCGTTACGTTTAAGGAGACCGTCGTGGCTCAAAACTCCCCCGCAGGGTGCAGCACGTGCCCCATTGGTGTGGCTGCAATTGGCACGCAGGGAGTTAGGGAGGACTGAGATTTTTAAAAACTCACCATGCTTATTGGGAAAGAAAGAATGACCGTGTGAAGACCAAAGGGCAGGATAATGGCCAGAACGAGCCAGGATGCAAAACTGTGCCTGTGCCAATCGTAAAAGCCACTTGGCCCTGCGTGAAGACATGGTGGGGGACGTGGGGTCATATATACTGGCCACAGTCCCATGTCAATGCAGTCATTGGTTATACCGCTGGGCTTGGACATGTATTTGGTGTTTGTCTTCAGGAGGTAACACCATATGCACCACATGCTTCCCCCCCTCACTGATAGCAAATTTGGGAAGGTGTGATTTAACGTAGGGAACTGCCCTGGGGCAAATAGTTAGATCCCTTTTGCTCTGTGCTGCAGCCTTGATTCAAATGGACTCTGCCCGCCCCCCGTCATCCAGCGCGCAATCCTATACTAAGCCAGTCTAGTAAGGCCGACATAGCAGGACTGTATCCTAAAGCCCATTAGGAGGCACCAGCATCAACGTCCAGGACAAGGGAAGGTTTTCCCCTTGCACTTGCGTAAGCCCCGGTCGCCCCTATGGGCTTGCTTGGATCTGCGCCTGCTGTTTTGTAGGTGCAGAGGAATGCGGACAGGAGCCGCCTGAATCGGGGCTGCCCGGGCCGGGGACGGGCTTTAGGATACGGCACTTTGGCCGTCCTACGTCACAACAGCCATCTCTGCCCACTGTGCCGCCCAGTTACGCCCCTGGAATGCCCTCGTGGAGGCCCTGTGCCGACCAAGAGATGCCAACGCTTGACTGGCGTGTGGCTGGCGCTGCCGATGGTCACAGTGCTCGGGCCGGTCCAGTGCCACAGTGCCATCGCCGAAGCGCTTGACAGCACGTTTGCAACAGCGTTCGGCTGGCGCAAGAGCTTAGCGCTGGCGCAAGGGGGGTATAGGATTGCGCTGCCAATGGCTGCACTTTGAAAAAAGAAAATGTTGGAAGTTCCAGCCGTAGCACTCTTACGTAACATCTGTCTCCATTATCCCCATATTGCAGATAATTTATGTAAAGGTTTGGGGGGCAATTTGGAAATCTACTGTAAAAATACTAAACGTTATGATTATTACTTATAATCGGCTTTGGTGACCTTATGAGCTTATATTGATGCAAACCAGTGGTTCCCAAACTGTGGGTCTGGACCTACCAGTGGGTCATGAGCCAATTTCAGGTGATTCTTGAAACACCTATAGCAGCCATGCTGAAAATATGGGAATATGGGGTGGTGGAAAAGGGGAGGGCTGTGTGGTTGTTTTGCTTTGGTCAAGGTTGTAAATAGGCTTTTCCCCCCTTTCTGATTCACTTTGCTATTGGAAAATGGCTAAGTAATAACCCAATTTATTGCTGCTTTCTTAGGAAAGCAGCAGAATCTGGCATCACAAAGACTGCACTTCCGACCATGACATCACTTTTGGTGGGTCCCAGATGGATTGTCACTCTAAAAAGTGGGTCCCAGTGCTAAAATGTGAGCATCACTGCTGTAAACAAATCAGATTCAATGCCAGACATTTCCTCATTTTCCATTATAAGGAGTAAATTGGAATGGTGTAAGGCTGGCAGTGAGATGCAAAACTAACGAATGAAAGCTGAAGTAAAACTAAGTAAGGATGGAAGTCCGTCCCTTTTTGTCGTAAACGGAAAAATATTCCAATTGCGCAAATCACTAGAACACAGTTTCCCATTTTTTTTTTTTGAAAAGCAGTGGAAATCCCATTGCATGAGTCACCCTTGAAAAGAGATTATAGGAAAAAAAAAATAAAGAACATGCTGCAGTGTGCCGCATTGGTGGCTAAGGAGGATGATATTGTATATTGTTAACTCTGTTTCTAGCATCTCTTATCGTCTAGACAGGCAAACCCTAGGGATAATGAGCTCACAGTACGTTTCTGGCTGCAGATTTCATGAATGCAGAAGAGGCACCCAAAGTTCAGAATTTAGAAGATTCCTTCGGCATTCCCTGGGAGTCTGAGGGGTGGAATTGGGGAATGGAGGAAACCATGGTTAGAATGAAGACGATATGCCTGCCCCATATTCAGCCTGGGGCTAAGAGGTGCTGCCACGCTACCAGGGGAAAGGGGAAAATATTCTCCTTCCTCCAGGTAGTGCACAGTGGCCCAGATGGGGCTACTTGAAGCTGTACCGCCAACTTTGAGTGCCCGAATCGAGGCAGGGAGGAGCAGGCTAGGATTTGGCCCAAGGGTCTGGTACCAAGGGTCTGGTACAGTGATGTCATGCAGGGGGAACGCGGGGGAACTCAGTTCCACTAGTTAAAATTAGGGCTGACTCCGCCCATTTCACTCTCCCTCCTCTCCCCTCCCAATTCCTCTGCAAAGAGCTTTTCTTCTTGGTTGGCCGGCACTCAGAGGGTTAAAGGGAGCGACTCCGGATTCCTAGGGGGGCGAAGGCAGTGGTGTCATTCAGGGGGAACAGTCCACAACGGGCGTTCCGGATCCTAACGGGCTCCGTGGCTGGTTCCGGGTTCCCAACAAGTGCCAATCAAAAGTGAGTTCCTATTCCTAAATCATTTGAATGACACCACTGGTCTGGTACCAAGGATCCTAGCTCCACTCCCACCCTGGGCTAGGCCACCCACGGGCTCACCCATTTCCCACTTTCCCCGTCCTTTTTCACCCTTCCCCCACCTCATTCGACCTCCTGCTGCTCTCCCGGAGTTTCTGTGCCAGTCTCACAAGGCCAGACTTCCAGCCTCCAGGCCCAGGAGCCAGGCCTATCTAAACCGGGCGCAAATGTGCTTTAGGATGTGTTTGCCACAGCTGGAGACTGACACAAGGGATTTGTGCTGGCCTTTTGGCCAGTTAGGATTGCTCTGTAGGTTGGGCACCTCTGCGGTTCCTTCTGCTGTTCCTTCCAACGATTGAGATATAGAAAATTATGCGTGGGACGGATAGGGTGGATAGAGGGAGGGTCTTTTCCCTCTCTCACAACACCAGAACCAGGGGACAGCCACTAAAATTGAGTGTTGGGGGAATGAGAACGGATGAAAGGTATCTGGCCTAGGCATCTTTAAAATGGAGGCTATAGGCCATGATGGGTTAGTCGTAGGCTACTTCAGAATGCCAGGTACAAGGGAGAGCAACAGGATGCAGGCAACTTGTTGTCTTGTGTGCTCCTTGGGGTGTCTGGTGGGCCACTGTGAGGTATAGGAAGCTGGACTAGATGGGCCTTTGGCCTGATCCAGCAGGGCTCTTCTTATGTTCTTACTGTACCTTTTCTGTACTACCAGAGTTATGAGCAGACATTTGAAATGCAACCAGTGGCCTGAGGTGAAGTATCTCATTCTAAATGAGACCGCAGGTTGGGAACTGTGCTTTGAACATTCTCCAGTAAAAAATAAATGACCCACACAAATAAAAATAGCGTTTCAAAAAGCGACCTTACAACCTTCATCCCAACAGGCCAGTATTGTATGAGCAAGATATTTTAGTGAATGGGGAGCATTCAAAATTTCCTCACAGATAGTCTGAAGCACCCTAGTCCAATGAGAGATCTACCATATGAATCTACCCTAGAGCTCTGGACCTTTGCCCACTCGCTCTCTCTCAACTAAGCTGTGCCTCACAAGGTTCTTGTATATGATGGGGGATTGTGTACATTGCCTTGATCTGCATAGAAAGGAGCAGAATAAAAATGTAAGAATAATGAGATGCAGGTGGATTTTTCAGCAGACAAATCACTGAAAGTGCAAAGTCTGCAAACTGCTGAACTGTGGAAATGGTTGCAAATGTCAATGCAAGCTCTCACTCTGGATCTGTGGATAGTTGAAGGACTGAGGGTGCAAGCCTAGCTTGGAGTTGGGCCAGCCAAGTTCGGCTGGTACAGAGGGACACTGTAAAGCAGGGGTCAGGGAACTTTTTTACCTTTTACCCCAAAATATATTTAGATACGCCGATGTTACCCCCTTGATTTGATTTTTAATACAGATACTTACTAAAACTACCAGTGAAAGATAGGTGTCCTCTCTCTGTCCTATCTCTCTCAATGGCGCAGCAACTAGCCGACTCTACTGAAGAAGTGGGCGGACTTGGAGGCGGGGCCCGGGGCATCACGCAGGGAAGCGTGTTATACACAAGGGCCTGACGCACTGCACTGCGTCAGGTCCTTGTACGCCACAGTACTGTAACACACACAGCCGAGCATGCGTATAGAACAGTGATGGCGAACCTTTTGGGCTTGATGTGTCAGAAATTTGGAACATTCGTAACTCAGCTCTGCTGGTGTGTCAACCCCCCCGCCCACACACACACGCTGCAGGGCTTGTCGCCCGAGTTTAAAGAGAGAGACGGAGGCGCAGACAGCGGGCGCGCGGAGAAACAAGTCTTTGCAGGGAATTGCTTAGATTCATATGCATGCCCGGCTGCCGTCCATTACCCCCAGGAATTTCATTTTTACCCCATTTGGGGTAATTTACCCCTGTTCCCTGACCACTGCTGTAAAGTATGCTTGGACCACCCTTGGAGTCAGAGAGGCCAGCACACAGATCTGCGCCATCCTCTCTGACTCCTAAAGTGGTCCGAACATGCTTTACGGTGTCCCTTGTGCCGGCCAAACTTTGCTGGCTTAACTGTGCCGACCTAACTCCAGGTTAGGATTGTGCCCTGGGAGACTGCATCTACGCTGGGCTTTGTTAGCTACTATGTTTCTGTGTATTGCACATGATTTGGGGCATTCATGTCAAGTCCTAGTTTATTTCTTGTGTTTTTTACACAGTAGCCACACTTGAAGCCCTTCTGGCTATACTGTCATGCCGCTTACATGAGAAACACCGTTCTGTTTCCTTGAAGTAATCATTTAGCAGAGGAAAACATAAAAAATAATAGCCTACGACAAAATTTCCCATTCAAGCCATTTAAGAATTCATTCTACTCTTTAAGACTGAAAAGTTCAGAATTGGCCTATTACATGGTGTCTAATGGCCAGTGTCTCATTTAGCCTTGAAATTTGAAATGCACATTTATGATATAGAGGTGCTAAAATGATTTTAGGAGAAACCTAGAGTGTGAAATTGCTTGATTTCTTTTGTAACTTGGGTGAATTGAAGTTCTTCTGCAGAGGGCAGGGCCCTTTTAGGAAAGCTCAGGCCAAATTATATGGGACCTTAAATGCTTCGTTGTCTAGTTGGAGCTTGTTTTTATTGTCATTTGCTGATGACATTGGTCTCTTTGGTGAGGGTTCTATAGCACAGTGGTATTCAAACGTTTTGGACCAGGACCCACTTTTTAGCATGGCCCTTGTGT
>JAJKFI010000044.1:3182507-3209164 GCA_029204185.1 Lerista edwardsae | reverse complement strand
TATTATTATTATTATTATTATTATTATTATTATTATTATTATTATTATTATTACTTTCTTTTAAGCGATCACAAGGGTCCAGCAAGGGAGGAAGATGGGGGAATGAGCTATTTCATTGGAGTCATTCTTGTCTCCTCCTCTTGCCACCTATACAGGGTGGTCGAAACAATGTTTGTTTGGATTGTACAGTGAGAGAAACAGTGAGAGAAATGCTAGAATTAGTTCTGGTCTGGATATAAATGCCTGACTGCATGTGAGACAAATGCTCAGGCTCATATGTCTGTGCGTGCGAATCTTTGTATTTTAAAGCTGTGAATGAATATACCTGCTTGCATTGAATTTAATGAATAAATCTGAATTAAATATGAATGATTTTTTTTATGAATAAAACCAATCCAGTCTTCAATTTGGCAGTCACTTCCCCCTTCATAAATCATTTTCCGTGTGCCAAATGTTAGAAAAATAAGCTAATGCGTTTGAAATAAAAGCTAATATTTGGTTTTTAAATGAGAGGCTGAATAAGAAATTAGGAATATCCAGCTGTGCAGTTCACCTAAATCCAACTTTTCCTTCAACCCTGCAATGAGCGTCATTCTGTAAGTTGAGTTGTGTCCTTCCTAGGGAAATCCCTCTTATGCAGTAGAGTAGCTAGAGGGGAGGTGGTGCGCTAAGTACTGCAGGCGCTGCAATGTGCCGCGTAAGCAACCCCTCCCACTGGCTGTCGGAGCCATTCCAGGCAGTGCCGGCAAAGCGCAGGCATTCAAAAGAGCACCTGCGCATTGCTGTCACTGCCAGGAATGGCTCCAATGGCAAGTGGGAGGGGCCACTTCAGTGGTGAAATTCAGCCAGTTCTCACCAGTTCTGCAGAACCGGTTGCTAATTTTAGGTTGGGAGAGGGAAGAAAGGCAGCGGATGGCCCTGAAGGCCGCCCTGAAGGACACAGAACCGGTTGTTAATTTATTTGAATCCCACCACTGGGCCACTTACATAGCGCATTGCAGCGCCTGCAGTACTTATTGTGCCACCCCCCTCTAGCTTTGCTACTGCCCACATTTCGAACCTAGGGTTCCTTGTACCTCCCTGATCAAAACCGTATTTTTACTGATGTAAGTCAGCCGTGAAGCTGATTGCATCGAGGGGTAGAAGAGAGGGCGGAATGGATGAATAGACAGGCCGGCAAGCAGATCCAACGTATCTCTTTATGACACTTGTTAAATCATCTAGGGAGGGAGATCTCCAAAACAACATGAGAGTTACATAGTTCCCCCATCCTCTCTCCAAGGTTCCTTTAACAAAGAAAAGCATTTCATACTCCCTGCACATGTATTGATGTACCACCAGGCCATGTTAAATACCAACAATGCTGCTTATATCCACTACTCATGTTCCTTCCAGTTATGTTCATGCTCATTAAATGCTCCTCTTGGTGTGGCATTAAAGGACACATGTAAACATTAACAACAGACGCTTCATTTCGGTCAGGTGCAGTGGAAATTTATGGCCAGGAAGATTGGTATTTTTAGCAGCATGGCATTTGTTTTTCAAGCGCTGTTTTATCTGCTTGAAATAGGTCTGCTGTACCTTGCTCCGGTTCCAGCCCGTGCATTAGAAAACATGTGGTCACATGCGGATGTATGCTATAGAGCTTGTCATACAAATTGAACAGGGTGAGATGACCTTGAAATTATCCAGCTGAATGAAAGGCGAGGAAAGGGCAGTCCAAGAATTGCTAATTTCCTTCAAAACAGGTGAAATATTATTTGAGACAAACACAATGCAGGAATTCACCAACTATGTAATGGGAAAACAAATGACATACATTCTTGGGTCTACAAAGGAGAAGGGTGAATGCAGGGCTATGTGGAATTCTATAATTTTTGTACAGCCTCCGCAGTGCTCTTCAACCACCGTTCTACAGCACATTGCTGTGAGCGGTCTGCAAGGATGCTGTGGGAGTTTGGCGGAGGGTCATTTATTAGTAGGCCCCTTGGGATGTGAGCCCCCCACTGGCAGTGTGGTGTACCTTGTCAATTGTCCAAAAACTGATGGTGGGCCTTGACAATTTTACCGCCTTGTCAGTGTGTTGTGAGATGAAAAGATGGAGGACACAATCCTAACCTGGAGGCAGGCCGGCACAGTTAGGCCAGCACAGAGTGTTTGGTCCGCTCTCGGAGTCAGAGAGGCCGGGACACAGACGTGCGCCATCCTGCCTGACTCCAAGAGGGGTCCAAACATGCTTTATGGCCCGTGCAGGTCAAACCTTGCTGATCTAACAGTACGGACAGCGGTGTCATCCTCAAATGAAGTTCTGGAACGCTAGGCGGGACTTACCGCTTGATTGACAGGCTGTCCGTGATGTGTCGCTGCCTGCCTGCCCGCCACGCGGGCTCCCTCCGGTTGGCGCGCCCCTCCGCTGCTTGCCCAGGCACCTGGTGCATCCCCCAGGCAAGCGGGCACCCCCTCCGAAGCCAGGGGTGCCTGCGCGGCGGGCGGGCAGGCAGCGACACGTCACGGACGGGCAGCCAATCAGGCGGTAAGTCCCACCTAGCATCCTGGAACGTTGTTTGAGGATGACGCCACTGAGTACAGACCTACTATAACTGCAGGTTCGGATTGTACTCTGAACATTGTTGGGTTAAGCCATCACATTTGTGAATGTTCCTTCCTTAAAAAACCCCCCAAACAAACCCTCCCTTCAAGTAATAGCCCTGGACAAGGATGAGGATAGAAATGACTTGCTTATGTAGGAAGGCATTCCAAAGGTATCAAATTGAGGCCTCCATTGTCAATAAAGAGCCGGAGGCCAAGCAAGTACCATTCTTTGGCTTCTGGTTGGAACGTGGCAGTGGCAAATATTCGTGAGAGTTCCAAAGCTGGTCTCTTTCTCTGTAGATCAGTGGTTCCAAAACTGTGGGTCGGGACCGACCGGTGGGTTGCAAGCCAATTTCAGGTGGGTCGTTAAGTATCTAGGGCAGATATATTGAACATATGGGAAGAGAAGATGCTGGAAAGCAGGCGACGTACAGGGTTGTTTTTGTTATTGCAAAGGTTGTAAACAGGCTTTTTTTGTTTGTTTCTGATTCATGTTGCTATTGGAAAATGGCTGAGAAATAACCCAACTGATTGCTGTGTTCTCAGGAAAGCAGCAGGCTCTGGTATCACGATGATGGCACTTCTGGATGTGACATCACTTCCTGTGGGTCCCGGACAGATTGTCATTCTCAAACGTGGGCCCCAGTGCTAAAATGTTTGAGAACCACTGCTGTAGATCATCACAGAAAGGAAGCAGAAGAGATACATCTCTGAGTTCTCATTCATCTCGCTTGATAAGCCCTTGCGCATGGAGGCCCAGCACCCTGACCTCCTCTGACAGTGGCAGCACCCTCTGCCTCTGACCATCCCATCTTAGCTCATTTTCCATCGTCAATGAGTTGTGTGCTGCATTCTGTGGGGGAGACAGGCATGGAGGACCGCCCCCCCCCAAGGTATGGGAACGGCACCTGCATCAGCAATGAAAAGCTGGTTAGGATTAGACTCTTATCCTCTAAACTATCTTGGCATCATGGCCTGGCCGCCTTCTGCCAATTATTGCCCTGGCAAAGAACTTCCCTGCCTTATCAACTCATAAGTTTCACTTATGAAACTTCTCCTGGAGCCAACACAGGTCACAACCTTTTCCCAGAGTGGAGTACGCCTGGCAGAAGCTCATTCCTTTTGGGGGCTCTACCATTCGCTTAACCCCGCCTCCCAGAGTCTACTGTCTCACACAATGCGAGTTAATCTATATATATATAAAGAACATGTGTGTGTGTGTGTGTGTGTGTGTGTGTGTAGAAGTGTGTGTGTACGTATGTTCCGCATAGGCTCCGCAACACCTGGAGCGACACGCACCAAACTCGGCACACGCATGCCTTGTGGCCTGGCGAAAAACACTGCGGGTTCACGCCCCCTAGCGCCCCTGGGTCTGGGGGTACGCGGGGCCCCCCGTGTGAAAACGGTCGAAAATGGCCGAAATCGGAGTCGAATTTGTAGTTTCCAGGGTCACCGGGACGAGCGGCGATGCTCCCGGCACCATTGGAGCCCCCCCTTGGCGTGGGGGGGCGAGAAGGGGTGCGAAACAAAATGTCTGCCATGCCCTGCTGGAATGCCTGGACCGACGCGCACCAAACTCAGCACGCACATGCCTTGCGGCCTGGCGACAAACACTGCGGGGGTCAAGCCCCCTAGCGCCCACGGTGGTGGGGGTACATGGGGCCCCCCGAGTGCAAATGGTCAAAAATGGCCAAAATCGGCGTTGAATCTGTAGTTTCTGGGGTCGCCGGGACAAGCGGCGACGCTCCCGATGCCATTGGAGTACGGGTTCGGCCCCCCTCAGCATGGGGGGTATGAAGGGGTGCAAAACAAAATGTCCGAAATGACCAACATTACTGTCAAATCCACAGTTTTCGGGGTTGCTAAGCTGATTGGTGACAGTCCCGATGACATTTGTTACCCGGGCAACGCCAAGTACCAAAAAGCTAGTATGTTAAATAAAGGCCTAAAACACATCATCCTTCATACTGTTTCTATTCTAGTATGTCATTCATTTTCTACCAAAGACAATACTTCAGGTATTTAAGTAATAACTTTGGTAAATGACTAATTACACTAGTGCAATTAGTATTCAACATGTAAAGTTTATGCTTAAAGGAAATGGCTCTGTGTGAAAAATTGTCGTGTAATTTATTCTATTTTGCTAAAGGACTCAAATACTCCGTTGTGACATCTGTGTACAAATATGCTTCTATTAGCAAGAATTTGAGCAAGGAATGGGGAAGGGACATGCTGTAAAATTGCAATATTCACAGCACTCTCCAAAAGTTTCATCCACTCCTGAAAGGTCATCATAAATATAACCAGTAACTTAATTACGAATGCAAAGAGAGAAATGCAGAAATCCTAAAGCAACACAATTATATATAGCTTGCAAATAGCAGAATAGATCAACTTCATAATTGTATGCAACAAACTTCCAGCTCCTTATGAGCCAGTCTTTCCTCATCAAAAGGATCTGCTTAGACCCCTCCTGTTCATCACCATAACCACTAAATCTACACTATTATAGGACTAAGGGCACAATCCTAATCTGAAGTTAGGCCGGCACAGTTAGGCCAGCAAAGTTTGGCCAGCACAAGTGACATGTAAAGTATGTCTGCATCACTCTCAGAGTCGGAGAAGCCAGCACACAGATATGCACCATCCTCCCTGACTCTGCAAGTGGTCCAAACGTGGTTTACGGTGGCCTTTGTGCCGGCCAAACTTTGCTGGCCTAATCATGCCAGCCTAACTCTAGTTAGAATTGTGCTCATAATCACATCAGGCATGCAGTCAACTTCTCATTCACTTCCTTGCCTTCCAAAGTGATATACTGTACCCCATCACTGGCCAACAGCACCCTTCTGTTGTCTACACTAGACAAATGGGTCAGTTTCCATACAAAAAGGCGAAATGGACACCAATCTGACATCAGAAATGGCAACATTCATTTCTCTCTCCCAGGGCCCTTTGCTGCTGCCCTGACAGTTGCTGTTATCTAGTAAGGGAACTTCCAAGGGAGACTCCAGCATGACACTGCCAAGACACTTGGTTATTCTTTAGGCCTGAGTGAAAACAAGGGTATAGTTTCCCACTGCAGGTGTTAATTTGCATAGCAAACCTAGAATGATTGTGTGGTCACCAATTACTACTGTTGTTAGTTCTCACTGGTATGTACAATTAGTTCTCATTATGTGCTACGGTTAGGTTCCTGGAAATACTCAAGGATAGAGAATTTGCAGATAATGAATCATTGATGGTATGGGATCAGTGGGGTTAGGTGCAAGGGGTACCTTATCTGCAGAGGCATCATTCAGGCGGAATGGCCTGGTACTCCGTTCCTCTAGTTCCGCGGAGCTCCCGGGCCGCGCCGCTGCTTTGGAGGACGGGCGAGCTGCTGCTGGGCCCGCCCACCCTCCCTTGCGTCCGGAATCGCTCTAAAATGGAGCGATTCCGGCGCAGTGAGGCTTGGGGAGGCGTGGCAGCCCTCTGCCATAGGGGCGGAGGGCTGTCAATCATCCGAGCGTTCCGGTAGTTGGTGCGCTCAGATGACATCACTGCTTATCTGCCATCAGAAGAATCCAGCAGAGACCCTCAGGAAGCCAGCAGAGTGCAGCAGGAAGTGCCAAAATATCTCAGAATGCTGCAGAGACCTTCCAGAGGTTGCAGGGATGTCTTCAGAATGGCACCTGTGACCAGCATGGCCCTTAAACATGGCCCTTAAACATGGCCAGTGAATGCTTCTGGGGTCAGTGCTGGTTGCAGGTGCCATTCTGAAGGTCCCTGAAGCCTATGGAAGTGGATAATGTCTCTGCATAATGGATAACAAGAACAGAGGCACAGATAATGAGGTAGGATCAGATTAGGAACAGTGTGTACAACGTTTTCATCTAATTCCCCTTTCTATACCGGTGAGAAAATAGATTTGTCAGCTGAGGATAGTCCTTCATGCATCTTACAAAATGGGCATGGAAAAGTCTGCCAGAATACACAATAAAGACATGAGGCCTTTAAGATGCCACAGGATTCTCTGTTGTTCTTGTTGCAACAAACTAAGCGTGTTATCCTATGGGAAGTTACTCCTCTCTGGCAATTCAGGAGTTAACCATGTCAGTCTGACTTTTTCCAAGTGAACCTCCTGTTAACAAATGGTCTGTACCAACCATGCAAATGCCAGTAATTAGTATAAGAGATAAACCAAATCCATTAGCAGATAGAAGGGAAATCTGTTTTACAAATGGAAATGAAGTAGCAGCCTCAATTATGGGATTTTGAAAAAAAACATGCAATTTAGCAAGATGTTGATTTCCTTTTCCTTCACTTCTCTTTGTCTTTTTTAGATACTTCAGCTCAAGCACTGCGCAATATATTAACCAGCCAGATTTTGGCAATGTATTTAATAATCATGCTCTTCTAAATTAGTGCTCTTTGGAAATGATTTTATTTACAGTTCAGCTGGGGACAACGCCAGCCCTTGAGCTTTTGGCAAAACAGGGATCCTGCAAATATTTCGGCACATGTCCTGTGCTATTAATAGAGCTATACTGATCAGATACTACAATGATAGTGGAACACTTTTTAGTGAATACATGGAACATGAGAACATATGAAGAGCCCCACTGGATCAGGCCAAGGCCCATCAAGTCCAGCTTCCTGTATTTCACAGTGGCCCACCAGATGCCTCAGGGAGCACACAAGACAACAGACTGCCTGCATTCTGTTGCCACTCCCGTGCATCTGCCATTCTGAGGTAAATTCTGAGGTAAACACACTGGTGGCCAGTCAAGATTCTCCGTAGCAAAAACCAAAACCAGATACTCCTCTTCAGACATGTACACATAGGAACATAGGAACAGCCCCACTGGATCAGGCCATCTAGTCCAGATTCCTATATCTCACAGTGACCCACCAGATACCTCAGAGAGCACACAAGACAACTAGATACCTGCATCTCATTGCCACTCCCTTGCACCTGGCATTCTGAGGTAGCTTACTTCTAAAATATGGAGGTTGCACTACCCATCATGGCCTGTAGCCTTGGATTGCACCCACTACCCCTTTTCCCAGTCTCTGGGTGCTTCCAGTCTGCCAGGTGCTTGGCAGAGCCCGAGGGGTGGGTTTGGGGAGACAATTGGGATTGTAGCTGCTCCTAATCTCAGTGTATGCACCTGCTTGTTGACACATTGTAAGATCTTGTGAGATCTGAATGCCTGCAGAATGTGTGTGTGTGTGTGTGTGTGTGTGTGTGTGTGTGTGTGTGTGTCTGTGTGTGACCATTTGCCACCCAGTTTTGCTTACAAAATGATGTAAGAATAGAAATGAGCACAGGAGGGAAAATGAAGAATGAAACAATTTCATTTCTCACAATGTAAGTTAATTAGTGTGCATGTCGGTATTGTAATTCTGCATTGTGCACGTCAATGAACCTTTGGCCTGATCCAGAATGGTTCTTATGATGAAATTATCACCTCTTGCATTGTGCCAAGACCCTTCATTTGAAATGTGGGCTTCAGCCTTCACCCCACTTCATTGTGGTCTCAGCCTTGTGATAGAAGGCACAATCCTATGCCTGTCTACCTCGAAGTAAGTCCCATTGTTTTCAATGGGGTTGACTCCTAGGAAAGTACAGGATTGCAGGCAGAGTTTCATTCCTGGATCTTACCCCAAGCTGAAGAGTGGTTGCTCATTTATAAACGGTGTATTTTTCACAGCTTAGCCTTCCTTCTATTATTCAGAGAATTGGAGCTCCATCTCAGGAAAATGAAGGGGGAAAAAAACCCCGACCTTGGTTTTATGTATTTCTTTTCCAGCATTCTTTTATATATCTCCGTTAGAAGCCCCAGGAAAATTACGCATGAAAGTGTTCTGATGAGATGTTGCCGGTTGGCTGCAGCAAGCGCAAAACACAATGATCCCAGATCCCAGGCTCTGTGAATGCTCATCATGCAAATTACCAAAGCACTCCAAGAGAGCGGATGACGTGAGCAGAGGCTGTGCTGGGAGACGAAACGGGATCGGAATTGTTGATTTTTCTTTTGGAGTAGGGATGGCTGACGTCTTTTGTCTTCTCTGTCCGGTTTGGGGTTCAGCAAGGGAGGCCCACCAGGATCACTGAAGCTGCATCCAGGTAGACGGGAAGATTTGAATACTGAGGCCAAACAGCTGAAGTTGCATGGAAAAATGAGGCTTCCAGTTGGATTTTGGGTAGGGTCCTTTTGTGCATCATCACCAGCGGCATTCACAGAGTGGCACGAGTTTGCCAATAGGCAAAATGTCACAGTGTGTGTCTCCCCATGGGTCAGTAATGACTCGGTGCTTTACCTTTTAAGTGACCAGTGAAAGTGATCCTGGCGATTTTAAGAGGGCCTTTCTGGCTTGTGGGATTATCAGCCCAAGCCTACCTACCTCTCCCCGCCTCCCACCGATGCAGGCATGCCAATGGAGCGCATGCTGCATCGTAGGGTCGAGGGCAGTTGCAGAGGCCTCATTAGGGTAAGACCAAGGAGCAAAAGGACACTAGAGAGAGGGATAGGAGCTGACAGCCGAACCTGCCCCTTTCCTTCCCATTCCGCCTTCCTCCCCCCGCTTTTTTTTTGCCTACCCCAGACTGGGGAGGGAGGGATGGGTGTTCAGTAGGTTACATGATTTACATTGTGCTTAGTAAAGTTAAACCCCAACCTCAGTCTGGTGTTTTCCTTGGGGGTGGTGCAAGGGCAGTGGCGTCATCCTCAAATGAAGTTCTGGAACGCTAGGCGGGACTTACCGCTTGATTGACAGGCTGTCCGTAACGTGTCACTGCCTGCCCGCCCACTGCACGGGCTCCCTCCGGTTGGCGCGCCCCTCCGCTGCTTGCCCAGGCACCTGGCGCGCCCCCCAGGCAAGCGGGCACCCCCTCCAAAGCCAGGGGTGCCCACGCGGCGGGCGGGCAGGCAGCGACACGTCACAGATGGGCAGCCACTCAGGCGGTAAGTCCCGCCTAGCGTTCTGGAACGTCGTTTGAGGATGACACCACTGTGCAAGGGTAATAATAATCTACTTTAAAATGCCAGATGCAGGGGACACAGCAGGACACAAGTATCTGGTTGTCTTGCATGCTCCCTGAGGCATCTGGTGGGCCACTGTGAGATACAGGAAGCTGGACTAGATGGGCCTTTGGCCTGATCCAGCAAGGCTTTTGCTTATGTTCTTATGTTCTCCCTGCCCCTTTCGGCTCCATTCCAAACATTCCACCCCCTGCCCCACCATCACTCACCTTGCCCAGGCCGGCGGTGTCTCCCCTTCCAGTCAGTGTGCCCAGCCACCAGTGATTGCACTGGCAGCCTATCTGCGCTTGCCAGCAGAAATGACATTTGGAGGTCAATTCACAACACTGGGGGCACTCCCAGTGCAACATTGGGGCATGCAGGGGCACGATGGCCCAATGCAGGGCTTTGCGCCATGTCCCCCAGAAACCTGGAGCTATCACAGCCCCTCTCATGAGCTTCAGGTGGATCATCTAGCTCAGTGAATGCTCATCATGCAAATTACCAAAGCGGTGGTTGCTTAGTGGTTGCTCAGTGGTTCTCAAACTGTTCAGCACCAGGACCCACCTTTTAGAATGACAGTCTGTCCGGGACCTCCCAGAATTGATGTCGAGACCGGAAGTGCCGTCATTGGGACACCAAAGCCTGCTGCTCTCCTGAGAACACAGCAATTAAATAGCCCTATTTCTGAGTCATTTTTCAATAGCAAAGTGAATCAGAAAGAGAAAAAAAAGCCTATTTACAACCTTGATGCAAACAAAACAAGCACTAAGTCCTCCCCCTTTCCTGTGTCCCATCTTCCCATAGTTTCAATTTTGGCTGCTGTAAGTGCTATGGGATGTGGTGGCGCAGCGGGTTAATCCGCTGCTGCTGGGCTTTCCGACCGGAAGGTTGGGAGTTCAAGACTGCGCAACGGAGTGAGCTCCCGTTGCTTGTCCCAGCATCTGCCAACCTAGCATTTCGAAAGCACCTAAATGCAAGTAGATAAATAGGGACCACTTTGGTGGGAAGGTAACGGCATTCCGTGCACTACGACGTAGAGTCATGCCGGCCACATGACCACGGAAGCTTGTCCTTGGACAAACGCTGGCTCTAGAGGCTTAGAAACGGAGATGAGCACCGCCCCCTACAGTCGGTCATGACTAGACCATTCGGTCGTGGGGAAACCTTTACCTTTAAGTGCTATGCAATCCACCTGATATTGGCTCACATTGCACCTAGTGGGTTGCGACCCACCATTTGAAAAAAAACACTGACCAACCTCTGTCAAGTTTTAAAAGTACAGGTAGATGATTCATTATCCGGACACCCGGAATCCAGACTATTCAGAAATCCAGACATTTAGAAAGAAGGCCTTGTGCTCATTCCCACGAACAGGCTGCAAGTTCCATTCTCTGCTCTGTGATGTGATGAACAATACAGACATTGTTGAAAAATGTCAAAGAGGCCTGCAGACACACAAATGGATAACAGTGAAAAGAGCAAGAGGAAGCATTATATGTATGCAATTATTCCAAAATCCAGAAAAATCCAAAATCTGGATACCTTCCTATCCCAAGCAGTCCGGATAAGGAATAATCAACCTATACTGCATACGTTTTTATATGTTAGTCACCTCATAATATAAAGAAAAAAGGAAATGCGTCTTTTAAAATGCAAATCTGTTCCAGGGCTTAGGAGAAAGTTTCTTAATGATGGCATGGGCAGCAGCCAATCAGCATTTCATATAGATAGCTACTGTTGTAAACTTTTACAGTCCATTTCCTTTCCAAAGTTCCACCCTGGGGAGGAAAGATAAATTTGGATTAAACTCAGTAAGGGCGCCACTTGTAAAGCTATACAAAGTGTTATTAAGGATACACGGAAATTTAAGTGCTGCTAGGGCAGGTACCAGCTTGTAAATCTGTGTGCCAAACAGGTACAGTCATGAGAAACGTCCAATTGGCTGATCTGGTTAGTCCTGTGTCATGTGTGAAAAGACCTGCAGTCCGAGGAAACCTTCTCCGGCATTATGAATCAACAGTGTAGTTGAATGAAAAGGGGAAGCAAAGGGGGGGCAGGGAATGATAGTCCAAAAGTCCTCAATCCCACTTTTGTTTATCTATAAATGTATGTGTCGTTTTTCTGCATTCAGAAAATGTAGTCAAGGCAATGTAGAAACAGTCACAATCGGGTCCATAGAAGCAATTGTGCTTTGAAAAGACTAGAAGTAAAAAACAGAAAAAAAACACCCAACAATGAGCACAACTTCATAATTGCAATAGCTATTAAAAAAAGGATGATGTATCTCCCTAGGCAGGACAGTCCGGAACGTGAGCACCACCACAGAAAAGTCCCTGTCTTCTCTCCCTGTGCTCTCTCAGCGAGATGCCAGAAATCGAGGCCGTGTCTGCACATCTCAAATGATAGAGAAAACAATGAAGAACAGCGGTCCTCAAACCTTTTAGCACCAAGAATGACCCGCTGGAAGTGATGTCATGACTGGAAGTGTCATCATTGTGACACCAGAGCCTGCTGCTTTCCTGAGAATGCAGCAATCAGTTTTCTCAGTCATTTTCCAAGAGCAAAGTGAATCAGAAAGAAGAAAAAGTCTATTTGCAACCTATTTTTAAGTCTATTTACAAGCAAAACAACCACACAGCCCTCTCCCTTTCTGGCGTCCCATCTTCCCATATTTTCAAAGATGGCTGCTCTAGATGCTTCGCAACCTCCCTGAAATTGGGTCCCAACCTGCTGGTGGGTCCCATCCCACCATTCTGGAACCACTGATTTGGAAGACGCATGGAAGAAAAAGCCCACGCTGGAAAGCCATGCACAAGCGCCAGTGTGCTTTGCAGCCAGAAGCATAACTAGGGCAGGGATTGAGGGGCACCAGCCATGAGGGCTAAGCCTTGGGAGGTGCGTGACTGACCTTCAGGCTGTAGGTATGGAGGAGGTACTGGCTGCTTTGAGGCCTCCATTCCTTCTCTTGTGGAGGCTCCCTTTCAGGGGAGGAGGAGAAGGAACTGGGACACACAAACTCACCACAGCAAGTGGGGAGAGCCAGTAGTGCTATCCAGCTGGTACGCTGGGCGGGACTTACGTTTGATCAGCAGTCCGCCCATTGCATCACGCCACGTTCCGCTGCTTTCCCACACGCCGTGCATCCCGCACGGCGTGATGCAACGGGCGGACTGCCGATCAAACGTAAGTCCCGCCCAGCATACTGGCTGGATAGCACTACTGGGGAGAGCCTTCTGGGAAGAGCCCGGAAGTGACATCATAATGCACATGACATCTATATGCCTCTGTCTGCAGCCCTGCCCTCTTCCCACCCTCACACCTACAGTATTTCTCTGCATTGGCAGAGTGTTGGGGGGAAAAGATAAAATATTCAACGGTAGTTCTTGTGGACAAGTCTTATTTGAAAAGGAAAGCTTTTGGGGGTGTGTGTGTGTGTGTACAATTGCAAATTGGAAAACAAGCCTGCATTGCCCATCTGACATTTGAGCCACTCTGAAACCTGGTCTCAGTGATGTCATGCACCCACTACGCACCACTACGCGAGTACCGGTTCCTAGAAGTTGAGCTGGCCCCGCCCACTCGAAGCTGGCCCCTGCTATTTAACCAGGGAACAGTTGAAACAAAATATGTATATACACATCTCTAGAAAGCAAAGTAATAGAAGTTAAATCAACACTAACCACAGGCTGAAGTTATTACAAACATGATCACATCCATGGCAACAAACATGACATCACTTCCGGCTTATGACGTCACTTCGGGTGGGCGGACCCTGACAAGTGCCAATCAAAAGTGAGTACCTGTTCCTAAATCATTTGGATGACACCACTGCCTGGTCTCTCTTTGAAGGTGGGGCTGGACCGCTGAATGCCCGCGCACAGCTGGCCGCACAAGGCTGCTCAGCAACGACGCTCGGCGCTTCACACCCGCAATACCTTTGCAGGTCGTGGCACAAAAGCCGTCCGCAGCGATGCCCGCTGGTCCTCAGCCAGAGTTATTTTTGCAGCCAGCAATCCGAGAAGTCCCCCCACCAACCGTCCTGCTGATTTATCTGGGGAGTGAACAAAGCTGACTGAGCGCCAGCTGCTAATCACAACCCCGTTGCCCTTTCCCGGGGCGCTCCTTCCGTTCCCTTCTCCTGCTGTGCGAGCTGACGGGCTTCAGCGCGGCCGCAGGCCCAGTGCTGCGTTGTGCAACCTGAGCAGGTTGATTTGGGAGGGTGGGAAGAACAATGGTGGTTTAAGAGCGCCACTCTGCATCTCGACAGAGCCGCTTCGTCCTGTTCCAAAACGCAGGGGTACTTAGCCCAAGACGAATGGGCTTTGCTCACACATCCCATCCGGGCCCGTAGGGTGTCGTGAGCGGTGGCAGCCGCAGCAGTTCTCTGGCCGGGGCTGGATGAGGCACCGTGCGGACTGATCGGAAAGGAAAGCAGGAGGACAATCAACTTGCTGAATAAGGCAGGACTGGGCAGGGAACGAGAAGCAGTGGACCAAGGAAGCAAGGCCAGGGAGGAGAACACCACAAGGGAGCCAGGTGTCCTGTGGAGGAGACCCTGGGCACAACCCTAAACTACGTAGGGATAGTGAGGCTGGAGTGCCTGCGCTGTACCCAGTGCCGCTTTGGAGCACTCTGGACCTTCCCCGGGGCAACCTTACGGGCTCCTCGGATCAGCCCCTGCTGTATAGCAGGCACAGCCTGAGAACGGAGGCTTCAGATGTGGCCTAACGGCATCCAACCCAGTAGTGTCAGCCTACCGGTACGCTGGGCGTGTCTTCCGGGTGAGCGGCAGCGCGATCGCTGCATTCTGTTGTGTAACGGCGAAAGCCCGCCCGCACCGTTACGCAACAGAACGCAGCGATCGCGCTGCCGCTCACCCGGAAGACGCCCAGCGTACTGGTAGGCTGACACGTCTGATCCAACCCCACCCCCTCTCTGGGCCAGCACGCCTCCTGCCCTGCCCACCCCCACCCAGTTCTTCCCTCCCTCTACTCAGAGCTGCTGTTGTGTCAGCCGAGTTCGGCTGGCTCATGACTGGCACGGCATGGCCATGGGCTGGCGCCATTGGGCTGACACCAGTGGTGTCATTCAAATGATTTAGGAACAGGAACTCACTTTTGATTGGCACTTGTCGGGAACCCGGAACCAGCCACGGAGCCCATTAGGATCCGGAACGCCCGTTCTGGTCCGTTCCCCCTGAATGACATCACTTGCTGACACTGCTGCTAGCGTCGGCCCAACAGCACTACAGCACTGTGAACTTTGTGTTGAAAAGCGGTATATAAGTACCTGTTGATGGATGGATGGATGGATGGATGGATTGAGCACTAGCGGGGGTGCTGGTTGGTGCCCCCGTGTCGGCTCCACTGCTGTGGGGCGGCTAGCATAGGCCCAACAGCACTTATAGGACTGCGCCCTTGGTCAAGCCAAAGGCATAATGCAGTGGTGTCATCTAAATGACTTAAGAACAGGTACTCACTTTTGATTGGCACGTGTCGGGACCCGCCCACCGGAAGTGACGTCATAAGCCAGAAGTGATGTCGTGGCAGGAAGTGACATGAAAAAGCCCTTTTTGAGGCCTCAGGTGATTTTAAACTGACCCAACAGTTGCAACAGTATTCCACAGCACCCCCAGAACATGTTAAGGAGGCCTGGCATCATGTGAAAACCCCAGAGCAACTCATTTTTCAGTGGCAAGGAAAGGAAAGGCTCCGCTCGCTGCCTGCCTGCCTGCCTGGCTCTGAGAACATGCAGGCAACTCAAACATGCAGGAAATTCAAACGTTGCAGAGGGCGGAGTCGACGAGTGGGCGGGCGAATGGGCGGGGCCAGCTGTAATCCTAGAAACCGGTACTCGCGTACCCCCGCGTACCCCCTGCATGACATCACTGGCATAATCCTAACAACTTTCCAGTATGGGCAATGCAGCTCAGAGGCAAGGGAACCAACATTCCCTTACCTTGAGGAGGCCCCTGTGACTCCCCCCCCCTTGCAGGTTGCAGCCCATGCCTAATTGGCACTGCTGAGTGCTGGGAAGCTGGTTAGGACTGTGCCCCAAATCCCCTGTAGGATGTGTGTCATTTGCAGCTAAAGAAAGTTCCTAGGTGAGAACCAAGTGCATATTTCTGGCTATCATCTGCTTACTGACATCACTTCCTGCTTAACGATGTCACTTCCAGGCCCCAGCAGTTGCCACGAATGCTATTTGGCCCACAGAATTGAGTTTGACATCTGACTCTCTGCAACTCCACCGATCCACCTCCAGTTGGCGCACAAACAACAGAATGCGCTAGCGGAGTGGATAGCATGGATAGTATCATTTCAGATTGGAGGGGGGAGATATACAGGCATGCCCTGGTATCTGCTGATTGTATCTGCAGGTACCCTCCTGCGGATACCTGAAACCGTGGATACATTCCCCCCTTTGCAGGCTTAATAGTAGCATTTGGGGACAGGAAATTTTGATCAGGAAGATGGAATGGAGGTGGGCTAAACACGGCCTTCTCCAGCACTTCTCTGCCCAAATGTGCACAGGCCTCCCCCGTCACACATGGTTTGGCCCTCAATTGAGGTCAGAGCGAGCCCTTTAAGGCAGGCTATGATATATAGCCCAGCTTTCCTTTGATACTCCCAGGCTTCCCCTGCCAGAATGGGAGGTGGGGTTAAGCCCCTTTCCTGCTTGGGGGGTGTCATGTATGCAGGAGGATATAATAAGGGTAAAGGTTTCCCCATGACCGAATGGTCTAGTCGTGACCGACTGTAGGGGGCGGTGCTCATCTCCATTTCAAAGCCTATAGAGCCGGCGTTTTGTCCGAGGACAAGCTTCCGTGGTCATGTGGCCGGCATGACTCTACGCCGTAGCGCATGGAACGCCTTTACTTCCCCCCCCCTCGAAGTGGTCCCTATTTATCTACTTGTATTTTTACATGCTTTCGAACTGCTAGGTTGACAGTTGCTGGGACAAGCAAGGGGAGCTCACTCCGTCGCGCAGTCTTGAACTCCCAACCTTCCAGTCGAAAAGCCCAGCAGCAGCAGTTTAACCTGCTGTGCCACCACGTCCCTATGCAGGAGGATAGTCAAGGGTTAAGCCCAGCAAGAGGGCTGGAAGGGTGGAGTTAATCACCCCTCCAATCAGAAGACCAGAGCTAGGTGAATCCTGCAGCTAGATAGTCCTGTTATGTTGCCTGTGTTCAGAGTTGTTCTGTTGCTGTATAATAAAATGCTTAACTGCACCTGCCTTGTGTGAGCTGAGTCTGCAATGAACCCAGTATTTTAAACTTCCTGCTTGGGGGGGGGGGTCCTCCTCAGGATGGGCCTCTGTCCTTTCCAGCTCTTTTCTCTTCCTCCAGGGCCAGACTGGGCGCAAGGGCTGGGGTACAGAGCCTGCTTGCATCCTGGCATGCTTTGCACACTGATCACACAAGCCTATGCATGTCTACTCAGAACTAAGTCCCATTGTGGTCAATGAGACTCAGAGTGCAATCCTAACCTGGAGTTAGGCCAGCAAAGTTTAGCCAGCACCAAGGCCACCGTAAAGAACGTTTGAACCTCTCTTGGAGTCGGGGGGGGGGGGGCGCTGGCACACGGTCGGTGTGCTGGCCTCTCTGACTCCGAGAGTGGTCCAAACATACTTTACGCTGTCCCTTGTGCTGGCCAAACTTTGCTGGCTTAACGGTGCCGGTCTAACTCCAGGTTAGGATTGCGCTCTTAATCCCAGGAAAGTGTGTACAGGATTGCAGCCCTTGTCCACAATCAATTCAGCAACACTTCCAGCAAGGATCGTCGCTAGAAGGGGCAAAACTGTAAGTAACGCAGGTGCCGCAAGGTGCTGTGTAAGCGGCCCCTCCCACTCGCTATCAGAGCCATTCTGGGCACATTCTGGGCATTCGCCACTCGGAATGGCTCGAACGGTGAGTGGGAGGGGCTGCTTACTCACAGACGCGTATCTGACCTGTTGCCCAGGGTGGCGCGAGCCATGGCCGCCGGGCAGCGGCGGGGCGCCATTGCGTGCAGTCCGTGCACAAAACAGCACGCTCTTCGGCCCGCCCACCCTCCCTGGTCTCCATTACGCTCCGAAATGGAGCGTTTCCGGGTGCAGGGAGGTGTGTCGGAGCGATGCACGGGGGTGAGGTGACGTCCTGGGGGTATGGTTTCAGCGCCAGCCATGGGTGCGCTTGTGCCTCCGATCGGGCCTGCTTACTCAGTGTGTTGTGTTGCAGCACCGGCTTTCCATTCCCCCCCCGCAGTAATTACCCCCCCAGCTACGCTCCCGCTTTCAGTCATCACCAAAGCCTCTGACAATCCAGTTTTGTTTGTTTCATAATAAGGGGCGGCTGGAAATGACGGGGCCGGAAGTAGTTCAGGCCTTGCCGGAGCCTGGCTGACAGCCACACTGTTCAGGCGCGCACACGCCACCCTCCTCTCCGAAATCCTGCCCACCGAGGCCTGCAGCTCGCGCCGGCCCAATCAGTTCCCCATGTGCAGGGCTGATTTGTGCAGCAGGAAGTCTGGACAAGATACTGGCCTTTCAGGGGCGAGAACCAGCCCTGAAGCCTCGCTGTATTTTCCAGCCTGTTCTGGTCTGTCATTGATTCTCTCCCTCCTCCCCCTCCCCAAAGCTCCCTGCTCAGCAGCAGGCGAGCGAGACACAGAGAGCGGCCCATCCCCCAGCCTCCCCGCACAACCTTGAGCGCTCATTTTTGCTTGGCTGGCCACCTCCGCCTGCAATAGATTGATTCCACCCCACCCCCTCTCCTTTGCTCAGTCATTCAGACTTGGAAAGTCAATAACAAGCTGACATCATCAGTGGTTTGTGTATTATTACACTGCTACTTTCAAAAATACCCACCATCCTCGAAGAGAGGAGCACTGCCTCGCCGGCTGCCGCCTGACTGCCTAAGAGAAGAGCACTCCATGTTTTGCAGGCTCTGCAAAAGGGAAGGCAGCAGAGAAGCCCGGTCTCGTGCGTTTTCCTCCGTCGAGCTGGAGGCTGAGCTGACCCATTTATCAAGGCCAATAAACGGCTCGCTGGTGCATTATTTCCTCCGTTCTAGAAGACTGTGTTCTCTCCCCTTAGACCCCCCACCACCACCACTTCACTGTATCTCTATCTGTATATACATATTGGTTATGCACCAGCATGGTGAACTAACAGCCCAATTGTATCAAAATCCCCACATGGTGATGCAGAAGCACCAGCACAGGCTATGCCGCATCCCGCAGGGGATTTTTGGCTGCCAGAGTCTCCTCGGAGTAAGGGGGCATTTGTACCCTTGCCCTGAGATCAGAGCTGCAAAGGGTCAACTGGCACCAGTCTGCAGTGGTCCAGGCAGGTGGATCAGGCCCGGGAAGAGCCTTGGGATTTGGAAAGCACCGGTGCCGCCCAGTGGTGTCATTCAAATGATTTAGGAACAGGAACTCACTTTTGATTGGCACTTGTCGGGAACCCGGAACCAGCCACGGAGTCCGTTAGGATCTGGAACGCCCGTTCTGGTCCGTTCCCCCTGAATGACATCACTGCCTTCGCCCCCCTAGGAATCCGGAGTCGCTCCCTTTAACCCTCTGAGTGCTGGCCAACCAAGAAGAAAAGCTCTTTGCAGAGGAATTGGGAGGGGGGAGAGTGAAGTGGGCGGAGTCAGCCCTAATTTTAACTAGTGGAACTGAGTTCCCCCACATTCCCCCTGCATGTCATCACTGGTGCCACCTATTCCGCTCCCTCCCAGTTCCAATCCACCCACCACCACCCCATCTCCTGCCCCTTCTGCCCTCCTGCTGCCCCATATGCTGGACTCACTTGCTTTGGCGGGCCTCTGTCGCTCTACCGGCACCAGTGGGAAGGCTCTGACATTCCCCGGGGTGTGTGTGTGTGTGTGCGTGTGCCTTGCGCTGCCACAAAGTGCTTTACGGCGCGCTTGCAGCAGTGCATGCCAGCCGAACACGTGTTCCACCAGCGCAGGCCCTCAATGGAATCGGGCCATAACTCTGAGACGTGCCCTGACTTCGTCTCTGCTCAGCCACCATTAAGTCTTTAACTCTGTGTATGTTGCCCCGACGTCCTGGAAGGAAGAATGACAGCGCAGTCCTGGAATGGGCGTAGCGCCAACGCAACATCCTTAGTGCTGGTGCGGGGGTGCCGAGCGGCATGGCTAATGCTCCCTGGCCGGTGCTGCCTGGGTGCCGGTGCTGCCTGGGAGTGCGCATGCATGCTGCCCCGCCTCTGTTCCAGCCAAACCCTGCTGGCGCAGAGGCGTTCCCAGGTGCTTGGGAGGGCGAAGGGGAGTGGGCGTTCCTAGGCAGAGGGTGGGCGGGCTGCAGGGAGCAGGGCCCAGGATTTGGCCATTCCGCCAAATCCAAGGGCTTGTCCCCAGGCCACATGGCCCAGATTCGGGCCACGCAGTCTCCCTGGAGACTTATTGAGCAGGCGCAGATCCGAGGAGCCCATAGGGGAGGCTGGTGCCTCCCCGCGTGCAAGGGCACAAAATGCCCTTGCGCCAGGGAAGCTGCAGTCTCCCTCAACACTGTGCTGGATACAGGACAGGCTCACTGGCTTACCTCTTTCAGCGCAGTATAGGATTGTGCCTTGAGACGCACATGACAGATAGAACTCAGGGATGGGAAGCCTGATTTTTATTTTGAAGCAAGAGATTAGGAACCTTTTTACATCGGCCACATGATTTTTTAAAAGGCCGAAGTACACATATATTGAGAACAGAGCCATCCTTTACCCAGCCTGCATTATCAAAAATCTTCTGCTCATCTGAATTCAGTTTGTGTTTCACACACGTGCACAGATAAATAGCTCTTGAGCTGAACTTTTGACTAAAAAGGTAAAGGTAAAGGTTTCCCCACGACCGAATGGTCTAGTCGTGACCGACTGTAGGGGGCGGTGCTCATCTCCGTTTCAAAGCCTGTAGAGCCGGCATTTTTGTCCAAGGACATGCTTCCGTGGTCATGTGGCCGGCATGACTCCATGGAATGCCGTTACCTTCCCACTGAAGTGGTCCCTATTTATCTACTTGCATTTTAGGTGCTTTCGAACTGCTAGGTTGGCAGGAGCTGGGACAAGCAACGGGAGCTCACTCCGTCACGCAGTGTCAAACTCCCAACCTTGCGGTCGAAAGCCCAGCAACAGCGGATTAACTCGTCAGATGTTATAACCGCTCTCCCAATAACATGGGCAGTGCAGCCCTGTCCCCATCCTGAGCCAGCCCAAGTCTCGGATACTCAGGAGCAGGCTGTGGGAGCAATCCTAAACTGAGTTAGGCCTGCATAAACTAAGCCAGCAAAGTTTGGCCGGCAAAGGGCCACCATAAAGTATGTTTGGACCGCTCTCAGAGCCAGAGAAGCCAGCACACAGACCTGAGCCATCCTCCCTGACTGCGAGAGTGGTCCAAACACGCTTTATGGTGGCCCTTGTGCTGGCCAAACTTTGCTGGCTTAGCTTGTGCCAGTCTAACTCCAGTTTAGGATTGCACGTGTCAATTTGCTGCCCTGGCACCCCCGGACCTGTGCCAGGACAGGATGAGTTTGTACTGTACCATGTAGGCTGGCACAGGAAGCGAGAGAGAGTTGCAGGAGGTGGAACAACGACGGTTTGGGTGGGAGAAAGGCGGGGAAGGGGGGGTCTGGGAGGCAGATCGGACCCAGGAGGGAAGTGGGCCCGGCCGGGGTTATCTAGGTCAGATCCTTACCCCATGTCCCCACCCCAACTGGTGTTACATGGGCTGCTCGGATTTCCGGACACAGATTTAAGTACCCCATCACCATGGGCAGCTATTTTGCTCTTACATTTCTAAACATATCATCATCATCATCATCATCATCATCATCATCATCATCATCAACAACAACATTATTATTATAAGCATATTATTATAGACAAAATGTAGACATGTTTTTATAGATGTCTCTAGCACTCCAATAGGGATGTGGTGGCGCAGCAGGGTAAACTGCTGAGTTGCAAGCTTGCTGACCGGAAGGTTGGCAGTTTGAGACTGCACAGCGGAGTGAGCTCCCATCGCTTGTTCCTGCTCCTGCCAATCTAGCAGTTGGAAAGCATGTAAAAACATGCTTAATAGGGACCTATTGCTTAATTAATTAAGCATTAAAATGCTTAATTAATTTAGTAGATAAATAGGGACCACTTCAATGGGAAGGTAACGGTGTTGGCATATAGTTATGCCTTGGCGTATAGTCATGCTGGCCACATGAACACAGAAGCGTGTCCTTGGACAAACGCTGGCTGTTCGGCTTAGAAACAGAGATGAGTACTGCCCCCTACAGTTGGTCACAACCAGTGGTGTCATCTAAATGATTTAAGAACAGGTACTCACTTTTGATTGGCACGTGTTGGGACCCGCCCACCGGAAGTGACGTCATAAGCCAGAAGTGATGTCGTGGCAGGAAGTGGCATGAAAAAAGCCCTTTTTGAGGCCTCAGATGATTTTAAACTGACCCAACAGTTGCAACAGTATTCCACAGCACCCCCAGAACATGTTAAGGAGGCCTGGCATCATGTGAAAACCCCAGGGCAACTCATTTTTCAGTGGCAAGGAAAGGAAAGGCTCCGCTCGCTGCCTGCCTGCCTGCCTGGCTCTGAGAACATGCAGGCAACTCAAACATGCAGGAAATTCAAACGTTGCAGAGGGCGGAGTCGACGAGTGGGCGGGCGAATGGGCGGGGCCAGCTGTAATCCTCGAAACCGGTACTCGCGTACCCCTGCATACCCCCTGCATGACATCACTGGTCACAACTATACCATTCGGTCGTGGGGAAGCCTTACCTTTATAGCATTCCTACTTCCAGATACATACAGGTTGAGGCTAATTAGCCGCAAATTTTCAATCTGTGGATTTGGCTCAACAGGGGTCCCCCGGACCCTGGACCCATGTAGAGCCGAATTTGGCTCAACCTGAGGCCTCCAAAGTCAACCAGAGCCGTGCCCTGATTGCCTCGGGAGGCTGTTCTTCAACCTGCCAAGGCTGCCTCAGAATGGCCGTTTGGCCAAAAGAAAAAAAATGCTGATTTTCCAGGGAAACCGGAAGTTGTGTTTTCATGCCTTTTTCATGTTTTCCCAGCCCTCGTACTGCCCTAAAAGACATTAAAAAGGCGTCAGGTCTGAAGGATGGGAGGGAGGGGAATTCCCCATTCTGAGCCTTGCTCAAGCTGTGTGCAAAGCTGTGCTCCTATTGTGTCTGGAGGGTGGGGGGGGGGAAACCCCATTCTGAGCTTGCCAAACCTGTGTGCTCATGTGTGCAGCTTTGGGGGGGCTCAGAAAGCCACCCCCCCCGGAGCCGACTGGCGCATGGGGTGGTTTAATTACCCACCTTTTTTTAAAAAAAAAAAAATCCACAAGGGTTTCAGGAACAGGCCCCACCTGTATTTATGGATCGGCCAGGAAAGAAATGGTGGGTCAAAGCAGACAGCTCACTGCAAATGTCAGCCCAGAATGCCAGAGTAGAGACGAAGGCAAATTCAGTACTAGGGAGGAAATAAAATATTAAAATGCAAGTGTCCTAATGCAACGCTGCCAGTCGATCGAGTGCTCACAGCATACTGTGAGCACTTCAGGCTGTGCTCAAGAAAGGAGGAAGGCGCAGGACTCACGCCCACCCCCACTGTAGATGCTGCTAGCCACAGATCATGAACTCCTCAGGAGGGCCCTGGCTAGCAAACGGGTGCCTTTCTGAAGCCTGCAGGAGGCAGTCTGAGGCACAGGGGGGTCATGTGCTTCCGAAGGTCTCCTGGGCATGTGGAAACACAACTCCCCCTTCTCCTTCCAGTTTCTGGACTGGAAAAGGAAGAGTGGGACAGAGAGAAAGAGGAAATGTGGAGGGGAAGGGAGTGCTGAGCTAGAACAGTAGAGAGTGGGGGGAGCATAGGATAGCACATCAGGGGGGCAGCATTTGGTATGCCACCCCATGCGTCAGGATGTCTTAGGCCGGCCCTGCACATCAATCAATCAATCAATCAATCAATCAATCAAAGTATTTATATATTTATATATTCAATGCAAGTTCACAAAGTGGTTCACAGGCTAATAATAATAATAATAATAATAATAATAATAATAATAATAAAGTTCAATGGCTCCCTGTCCACAAAGGGTTGACAATCTAAAAAAAATGCAGACTACCCCCAGCAACAGCCACTAGAAAAGACACTGCGCAGGGGGCTGAAGAGGGACCATTACTCTCCCCCTGCTAAATATAAGAAGAGCACCACTTGAAAAAGTGCCTCTTGCTCAGATAGCAGGGGTAGATAATGCACATGCACATTGCACACGAATTTATACGCACATGCACACTGTTCAGATCCAAGGAGCATGTGCAGATGGAACGTGGGACCCACCACTGCGATCCTGCTTCTCACTTAACTTGCGTTCACGTGCCTTTGCCTGTGATGGCAGCCGGGCTGGGTTTCTCAGGGGAGATGGTCTGGGGGTTAAACCAGTGTGCAGAAACAGCCTCCTCCGTCCCTGTCTTTGTAAGTGGGCTACGAAGGCTCTCAGTTGGCAGCAGCTTGCTTACTCTTCCTGGAATCCTACTGATTTTGCAGGCCTGCTTGTGGACACCTGGTGCTACCCAGCCTGAGCCGGCCTTGCCAGATCTGGTTCATATTTATGGCCTCTCTGCCGGGGTGTTGTCTTTAGCGCTCTCTTTTTTTTTCCAGATTGATTACAAACATTTCACTCCGCCGAGCGGTGTGGCGGCTGCCTGATCCCTGGGCCATGAATTATAGATGCTTGACATATTACACGGTGCCATTATGACTTTTTCCTTTCAGAGGCAGGCTATGAATTATGAAGATGCGTCTCTCCCTCGCATGCACGCATGTCGATGTGCGAGCATGCGCCCGAGCACTGACTCGTTAAAGACAGTCTCTTGCATCGTTAGTCAAATGAATGCTATGACCCCCTGGGCCTCTGGTGCTGCCGTCGCAACCCGGTACGGACCTCAAAAAATGGTCACAACTCCAGAAACTCCTCCAGACACAACCAGAAGTTGCATTCATGACAGTGGAAGTGACGCAGATGCCACTTCCAGGGGTGTTCCGAGGCATGCTGAGGCCTTCATAGGCCGTTTGGGGCCCAGTGCATTGTGGGAGCAGCTTCTGGAAGTGGGTTGCAACCCAGAAGTGGCTTCCATTTGTGTCTGTCTGGCTCCAAGGCAGAGGCAACAGAGGCAGAGGCAACTGCAAAGGCAACAGTGGGTGGGTGGGCCCAACTCATGACCCACCTGGCCCGTGACCCACCTGGCCTTGGGCCACAAACCCACCAAGTGATCCAACGTTTGAGTTCGGGTTGACAGCCCAAAGTTTCTCTGGGTTGATAACACTTCAGAGAAATGCTTCTCTGTCCTGGGTTGAAAACATCACTACAGCTATTATGGATTATTTTAACAACCACGCCAAAAAAAACCCAAAAAACCCAAAACACCCTGCTCAGCAGTGTATTTTCACTGTTCTTTTTGCAGTTTAAACTTCGACTCTTTGGACCTGCTGGAATTTTGTGCATGCTCATGTATGCATACTCACACACATCCTCAGAGCACGATCCTAACCTGGGGTTAGGCCGGTACAGTCAGGCCATCAAAGTTTGGCTGGCACAAGGGAAACCGTAAAGTGTGTTTGGATCACTCTCTGAGTCAGAGAGACCAGCACACAGACGTGCGCCATCCTCCCTGACTCCGAGCATGGTCCAAATGTACTTTACAGTGGCCGTTTTGCCGGCCAAACTTTGCTGGCCTAACTGTGCCAGCCTAACTCCAGGTTTGGATTGCACCCTCACACACACACACACACAGAAGATATGCACAATACCTGCACTGTTTTTATGCCCTTTTTGTATCCATATTTTTCCTCAAACCATAGCTGTAACACGCACAGACACAGACACACACAGACACACACAGACACAGACACACACGTGTTCTAGCTCACGGAAGTCTTGTTCAGCTTGCATCTGGTTTCTGATATTTCGCATGGCGTGTTCATGTGTTTTCATTCTTAGCCATAAGTGCTAGAAATGTGTGTGTGTGTGTGTGTGTGTGTGTGTGTGCGTGTGCGTGTGCGTGCGTGTGTTCGCGCGCATTAGAGCTATGGTTTGAGACATTTTTCCCCATACAGGGATGGAAGCATGGAAGACAAGCCCTAGGCATGGCTGTAGGGGTAGGAAGTGAGGCATGGGGGCAGAGAGCCACCTAGTGCCTCCTATTGGTATTGGACCTGGGTGTGTTTTCACCCAGCAATTGGAGGCTCTGCAGAAGCTGATCTCTATAATATTGTCACCTAGGGGCGCAAAATAAATAAATAAATAAATAAATAAATAAATACATACATACATACATACATACATACATACATACATACATACATACTTTATCCAGCAGAGCTATTTTCTAGGAACCAGGTAGAAGGATGAATCTGCTCCCTGATCTCTACCGTAACCTGATTGCCAGTTGTCCAGTTGTCCTTAGAAACCAAAGGCTACCAGGTAATGGGATTTCTATATCTGTTTAGAATACAACTATTATTTATGGTCAGTATTGTGATTTGCATGTTACAGGTGTGGGATTGAGTTGTTTTAAATGCAATAAATCCTTATTGCATTTTTTTTTAAAAAATAATAATAATTATAGCATTTATGAGACTGAGGGCACAACCCTAACCTGCAGTTAGGTCGGCACAGTTAAGCCAGCAAAGTTTGGCTGGGACACCGTAAAGTATGTTTGGACCACTCTCGGAGTCCGAGTGCCATCCTCTCTGACTACTAGAGTGGTCCAAATGCACGTTATGGTGGCCCTTGTGCTGGGCAAACTTTGCTGGCCTAAATGTGCTGGCCTAACTCCAGGTTAGGATTGCGCTCTGGGAAAGCTTGGAGAGGGACTGTGTGTCAAAGAAGACCAAACTGACCTGGACAGACTAATGGCCAGACACAGCACAAGGCGGCGTCATATGGTCAGATGTCCTGGCAAGTGCAGAGCATCATCTCAGGGCAGTTTCCATCCATCCATCCATCCATCCATCCATCCATCCATCCATCCATCCATCCATCCATCCA
>JAJKFI010000044.1:3156665-3173876 GCA_029204185.1 Lerista edwardsae | reverse complement strand
TATTATTATTATTATTATTATTATTATTATTATTATTATTATTATTAAATGTTTGCGGGAACTGAAGTTTAGGGGCCACCATATAAAACAGAAAGCTGGACTAGATGGACCTTTGACCTGATTCAGCAGGGCTTAAGGGAAGCCAAACAAGTTTCCCCTCATCCCTAACGTTCGTGTAAAATGTATTTATCTGATTTGGTGAACCGGTCCTTGGAGGTGTGAAAAATGTCTTTCTATTTGGATAAGAGTCAGACAAAATACTGCAGTTTCCATGGGGTTGTTGACCAAACTGGATTCCTATGCAAATCCTCCCTATCTTGACCGTAATTGAGAACTGCAAGTACTCATGACTCAACATCCTTGTGTGAAAGATTTTCCATGCCTTCCCCTGTGGCACTTCTGGGTGTGTGGAGTGGAGGTGCGGTGAATCACATGATGGCACTGATCCATGTTTGGCAACGTTAGCTCTTGGAGCAGGGGAAGACCTCCCCAACTGAATAGACCTGACCCAAGAAAGGACACAGCAATAAGCGGATCATCAAAAGACGAAGGACCAGATCAGCCACTCCCAAGGGAGGAATTCTAAACGGGTCAGGGTGAGAGCCAAAAAGCTAGAGGAAAAACAAGCATTTAATCTTCATTCAAGTCTGCGTTTTGTTGGAAGGAGAGACTATTTCATCACCCCAGTTTCCTGCAGGTAGGCAGGCAGAGGCCTGAAACGTTGAAGCCAATGACTTCACAGCATGCAACTAGATATTACTTGGGCAACTCAGGCTCCCCCAAACCGATGGCTTGGTCCACACGTTGCAAGAGAATGAGGTGGTGAATGGTGGATCATGTCTAAGCCTACATTGTGCAAGAGCACAGTCCTAACCTGGAGTCAGGCCGGCAAAGTTAGGCCAGCAAAGTTAGGCCAGCAAAGTTTGCCTGGCACAAGGGCCACCGTAAAGCACGTTTGGACCACTCTCAGAGTCAGGGGGGATGGCGCTCATCTGTGTGCTGGCCACTCTGACTCCATGAATTGTCCAAATATACTTTACAGTGTTCCTTGTTCTGGTCAAAAGGCCCCATAGGTTTAGGCCATTGATGAGCAAGGATGACTAAGGAGACAGTTTTGGGAGGAAAGTAGCCAAACAGCAACTGATCCCAACTGAACTGATGGAGAGGGCTTTGATGCCCAAAATATAGCAGGTGGGATGACTCAGATGCCACCAGCTGGAACAACCCCTCGTCACTTGTTATCTCTTTTGAATTATGGTATTGGAGAAGACTCTTGAGAGTCCCTTGGACTGCAAGGAGAGCCAATCAGACCATCCTACAGGAGGTCAAGCCTGATTGCTCCTTGGAAGGACAAATACTGAAGCTGAAGCTCAAATGCTTTGGCCACCTCATGAGAAGAGAGGACTCTAGAAAAGACTCTCATGCTGGGAAAGATCGAAGGCAAAAGGAGAAGGGGGCGGCAGAGGATGAGATGGTTAGGTCGTATCACTGAAGCAATGAACCTGAAATTGGGCAAACTCCGGAAGCTGGTGGAGGACAGGGAGGCCTGGTGTGCTATGGTCCAGGGGGTTGCGAAGAGTCGGACATGACTTAGCAACTGAACAACTTGTTATCTCAGGGAACCCAGGTTAGGGAGGAGCAGACACACCCCAGCTATTCATACCCCCTTGCTAATATGTTTGTGGCTACACTGATAGGCTGCAGGGGCAAGCACTGAACAAGGGGACATGTGGGGGGTGGACTGAAGGAGCGTGTTGGTGTAAAGGGCATAACTAGCTGCAGTGCTTCTGCTCCCCCTCACCCTGTGCTCAGTGGGCATAGATGGATAACTAGCAAAGAAGGCTAGACAGAGCCCTGAGAACAGAGCAGATGAATAGCCGTTTTGGCCCAGGAACCCAAGGGCTCATCCCCAGGCTGTGCGGCCTCAATTTGGGCTGCACTTGCATCTTCCTGGGCTTCCTTCAGTGGTGTTATCCAAATGATTTAGGAACAGGTACTCACTTTTGATTGGCACTTGTTGGGGTCTGCCCACCGGAAGTGACATCATAAGCCGGAAGTGATGTCATGATTGTTGCCATGGATGTGATCGTGTTTGGAATAACTTCAGATTGTGGTTAGTGTTGATTTAACTTCTATTGCTTTGCTTTCTAGAGATGTGTATAGATATATTTTGCTTCAACTGTTCCCTTCAACTGTTCCCAATAGCAGGGGCCAGCTTCAAGTGGGCGGGGCCAGCTCAACTTCTAGGAACCGGTACTCGCGTAGTGGTGCGTAGTGGGTGCATGACATCACTGGCTTCCTTGGACCTGCGCCTGCTATTTAGCAGCCCTTGCTCTGGGGAGGCACCACCCTCCCTATAAGTTGCACTGGATACAGCGCAGTCCCACCGGCCTGCCCTCACCAGCGCTGCTTAGGATTGCGCCGTGAGAGGGAACTAAGCAAATGCATAAAGAAAGCCCAGAAGACAATTGCGCACCTTTCCTTTTTGTCCCCGAGACAACTGAATAAGCACCACAGACCTGGAATCCCAAGCTGCAAAGCCACCTGAAAAATGCATCGCGCGCACGTTTATTTATAAAATGGCTCACCTGCTGTTCATGTTTTCTTCCGCCGAGAAATTAAATTCCGAGGAAGGGAGTCAATGAAAACTGCAGATTTCCCTGCAGGGGTGTCCCCACTGCAGAAATCTCTTAGCGATGGGAGAAATTGGAAGGCATTTTTCCATCAAACGTAGGAGGTGGCTGCTGCCTTCCCTTCTATGAAGGGAGGCCAAAGTGGAGGAGGCTCTCCTGTTAGTGTGGGGAAAAAAGCACATCGCTTGAGCTGAAGCTCAAATGAGACAGCCCCACTGCTGGGAGACAGCGGCTGCCAGTCTTCCAAGCCTCTTCCTGTTTCCAAATTGTGACCCGGAAGCAGTGGTGTAGCTACACGGTGTGTGTGACACAGTAAGTATTGCAGATGCCACAACATGGCATGTGACAGGCCCCTCCCACTCACCATCAGACATTGAATGGGAGGGGCCTGTTACAAGGCATGTTGTGGTGCCCACGATACTTACCATGCCACCCCCTGTAGCTACGCCACTGCCAGGGACTGAAGTGCAGTCCTGAAGGCTTGTCAGCAGGGGGTTGGAAGAAGGGGACTGACCCAGTGATGTCATTCAGGGGGAATGGACCAGAACGGGCGTTCCGGATCCTAACGGGCTCTGTGGCTGGTTCCGGGTTCCCGACAAGTGCCAATTAAAAGTGAGTTTCTGTTCCTAAATCATTTGAATGACACCACTGGACTGACCCCTCCAAGGTGGTGCTCCACACCACACATTCAGGCTGTTTCATCAATGGGCCATTCATGTCTGGAATAGAGAATCTGTCTTGTAATGGGCAAAATTAGACTGCATCCTGATGACAGTTGAATTACATCATTTCAAAAATATTGCTCTGTACCAGACCATATTGTTTTCCCCGCTGTCCAAAACACATTTTAAATTTATTTATTTTTTGGCAGTTTACGCTATGTCAAAAATTCAGGGATTGCCAAGTCCTTCCGTTGGGCTCAAGAAAATCTACTGGGTAGGCTGAAAGTTGCGCAACTTCACAGTTTCATTCGATGTCGCTATTTAAGTAGGTTTTCCTTGTCCAGTCAGCAAACTGAAGCTGCCCGGATGGAATGAAACAAAAAATGGATGTCAGTTGTGTGAGTAAGCTGCAGCAGCCTGCATCAGTAGGTGGGAAAGGGATCTCCTGTGGCTGTGTGTGTTGTGTGTGAGGCACCATCTGTTTGGGAACAACAATGATATGTGTTTGCATGTGGCACATCAGTTTGTGTGTGATGTGCACTTGACATTTTGCAATACTTCCAAACATGTGCAAAATACGTATGCTACTGGGTGGTTTGGATGTGGTATATCCCAGTGGGTGTTTGCATGTATGTGATACAGTATATGGAGTGTTGTGGCATTTGTGTGTTACATTGCAGCACCAGCTTGCATGCTGCACATTGCAGTGCTTGTTTATGTATGATTTGCATACATATGTGTTGTGTGTCATTTGCATACATGTGTGTCGTGTGTTGCGGCATGTGTGCGGCGTGCAGCATACTGTGACATATGTGTAGCATGTTTGCATACATATGTGATGTCCTGGGGCCCATTTGCATGTGGTGTGGTGTCCAATTGTGACATGTGCCGGTCATGCATGTTTTGTCATCTACGTGGCATATTTTTGGTGCCTGCTTGCCTGTGAAATGTTGTGATGCCCATTTGTGTGAGTGGCATGCAGATGGCATGCGGTGGCTGTGTGAGTGTTGCAGCACTTGTTGTATGTGCCATGTTGTGGCATGTATGCTATTGTGCATGTCGGCATGTGTGTGTGGCACATTTTGAAGCCAGTTTGCATGAGGTGTGTGCCTCATTGCAGTGCCTACTCACGTTGCAGCTTGTGTGCATGTGTGTTGCAACAACCATTTGTGGCAAACATTTAAAATAGTATTATCAGAGTGTACAGAGAGGTTATCCAACTGAACTATCTCCAATGTGTGATTAAGTGAAAATGCTCCAGTGTGCCAGGAACCCGATACCATGTGTGCATTCATGTGTACATTCATGGAACACTTGCTCTGCCAGGGTGTGAAAAAGGGCATACGTTGTAAAAACTGGACCATGATGGAGTGTGTAGTTTGGACTCCCAAGTCTCAAAATTCTTTTTTGGGAGCAGTTTCAGGAATTTGGATCCAGTATAGCTGCAGGAATTCCAGTGTCAGCAGATACTGAGCAAAAAACCCAGGAATGACAACACAGGCAGTTTCAGGAAGCAGAGAAAAAGATGCCCGGGCATGAAAAAGATCCAGACATATGGTACAATTTATCTTGAATCCCCATATATGTCTTATTTTCAGGACACTGTTATGTACTGGCATTATACAAGGAGCCAATTATCGTTGATGGTATACCACCAGTGATAGTCTTACAGTGCAATCCTGTGCATGTCTACTCAGAAGAAAGTCCCAATGTGTTCAGCGGGGCTTACCCCCTGGAAAAAAAGGCTGCAGTCCTAAACAGTTACTGAGAAGTAAGTTCCCAAGAACAAAATGGTACTCATTTCCAGGGTTGGGCACTCGAGTCGTCACGACTCAACGCGAGTCTCAAAAATGCTGGTTTTTTGCAACTTGTGTTAACGAGACACAGACGTCACTGACTCTGACCTGGCTTGTGTCTCGGGGCCAGTGACTTGGAAAAGAGTCATGACTCAAATTTGACTCGAGTCCCGATTCTCTTTAGTGTGTGTGCTTGCTTACTTTTTTCCCTGTTGCTTCTGCATCACCCTGAAAGACCTCATGGGCGAGCCAGGAGCCCTCCTTAGACTGACGACAGCAGCAAACATGGTGGGAGGAGGGTTGGTGGCTCCAGGTGGCGGGGCTGGGGGGGGCATTGACAGGAGGTAGAAAGCTTAACTGTTTTTTTTTTTGCTCAAAGACAACACATTTCTCAAATGACTCGGGACTTGAGTCAAAATGACTCAGCGTTTCCGTGAGTCAAGACAGGCACACGCTGTGACTTTGCGTGTCAAGTCGCAGGGCCGCTGACTTGTGACTTGACTCATGACTTGAGCTTAGTGGCTTTGGCACATCCCTGCACACTTCCAAATAACAGCCTAGTACAGGGCTAGGCTGTTACTGCTATATGTGAGATGGAGTTACAGTTCCCCTAATCTGCTCAATGCAGGTCTATAGCTATTAAGACTTGGCTAGGAGGCTTAGCACCAGCACAGTGGAACAATTCCTTGCCACACACTGAGGCTAAGTGCTGGCTGCATCCTGGAACTGATGAGCACGCTACCTTGTGGCTCCGTGTGTTGGTACAATCCTGCTCTACTTGCCACCCATATAAATCACACTTTAGTAATTTAGGATGCTGCACGGCCCAAATCGGGGCCACGCGGCCTGGAGATGGAGGCCTTGCTGCATCCTGGCCCTGCCCCCTCCCCAGGCCGGCCCACATCCTGGCCTGCCAACCCTGCCCAGTTCCTCCTCTCGCCCTCCCCCCACCCAGAACTGCTCTTGTGCCAGCTGAGTTTGGCTGGTGCACCGAGCAGTGCAGTGTGGCCTCAGTCCGGTGCCATTGGGCCGGTGCCGTTGGGCCAACGCTGCTGCTAGCATCGGCCCAATGGCACTAGCACAAATGCGGTGGTGCCAGTTGGTGCCCCTGTGGCGGTGCTAGTGTCATTGGGAGGCTTCCGGTGGGACTGTTGACTGCTTACACGCTGAGGAATGAGCTCCTCTGCATACAAGTTAGTGTTTTTAGGATTTTATTGTTTGATTATCTCTTTGAAGATTTTAAATGAGACAGATAAAAGGTCTCTTTGTCGTGCCACTTGAGGGAGGATTGCTCCATCCAATTAACGCTATGTTTTAGTAGCGGCAACCTCTCCCCCTGTATATTCGATATGCAAGCATTGCCAATTCGCCATCTTTTTAAATTATTTTACTGTACGTTAGTCAAGAACTCGGTCAAGGTGAATGCCTACGGGTTGTGGAAGATATATTTTGGTTAATCTTATCAGCGTTTCACTAGCGTCTGTATTTTGTGCTCTAAAATGGTGACGACCCGAGCACAGGCAGGAAAACTCCAGGAAGGGAAAAAAGTTAATTCATTTAACACTCAGAACAGCGTACAGAAACTGATGGATGAGTTTTGTGTGCCTTGGAAAACCTCAAATGATTTATTGCAACAAGATTTTTCTACCCCCACAAGAGCACCCCCCCTTCACAATAGGAGGGTCCCGTCGGAAGATTCTATGGCTGTATCGCAGCTTGCATGTGGAGGACTTAACAACAGTGACTTGACCTCTCCTAATGAGGAGGGGGACATTTC
The DNA here is from genome assembly GCA_029204185.1 of Lerista edwardsae. Classification (NCBI taxonomy): domain Eukaryota; kingdom Metazoa; phylum Chordata; class Lepidosauria; order Squamata; family Scincidae; genus Lerista; species Lerista edwardsae. Next base: position 3,167,008 of record JAJKFI010000044.1, on the reverse strand, counting down.
TATTGATACTAGTCCCTGGACTTTAGACCCTATGTTGCTTGACAATCTCACATGGCCTGAGGCAGCCTCCCGGGATGTTCCGGGTTTCTCCATCTCTCCAATAAGAGACTGCCTCCCCCCAACTATTATGCACAATAGGTTGTCTTCGCTCAACACCTCTGAAGACCAAATTCACCCTATGTGCACTCAAATGAGAGATCAATGTTGCCTGGTAGCTTTGACAGTCAAGAACATCTTCAATAAGTTAAACCTCCTGTACCAAGAAATATTGGAAATAAAGACCAAGGTTGATGCAGCTCTCACTTTATCGCAGGGAGGCCCTTCCGGAGTTAATCTGGCAAGTGTTTTGTCTAATCTACCTGACAAAGTTATAGAATGCATTCACTGCACCCATTATAAAGGTGACGCTGCAGTGCCAAAAGTTTCCTGCAATAAGGAGGCTATACCGATTATTTCAAATAACCGGATGGGCACTCTACAATCTACCCGTGAGCAGCTGGCAGTAAATATTGAACCCATTATTCCAGATCCGGCGGCAAACCATCCTCTTCACTTAGATCAAGCCTCCTTAAATCTGACCTTCTCTAATGAAGATCTAATGATCCTCGATACGTGGCATGAGAGTGTTGATAGAACCCCTCCCCAGCAAATACCAACGCCTGGAGTGGGGAACCTAGTGCCTCTGGATGCATTCCATTTGTCTGCTGGAAATGAACAAGTACAAGATTGCAGATCCTCTCCTGCTAAATCCGATAAGGGAATTCATTATAACAACCACACTTTAACCATCTTTAATTGGAAACTGGAGCGTCCGAATGGTTCATGGATGACCGCCAACCAGGTCAAATCCTCCATTCTGGAAACGCTGGGATCGGATTGGCCCCCTGTGGAGACTTTTACCTGCGAATGCTGTTACCCTTCTATCCCTAAAGCCAAGAGAGGAAGGATCTTTTTAACATTTAACAATTTGGGTCTTGTACATCTATTTTGGAGCTTGTTATATAAGTTTAAATCTCATCACATATCTTTTAAATGGGGCCTTTCGGAGATGCCCATTAGTGGACGGCTTTGGGCTCATAAAGAACAACTATCGTATGAGAAATCTGGTCCCAAACATAAATTTAGACAATGGAAAAGCAAGAAAACCGCTACTTCCTTCCCTAAGCAGGCCTCCAGGAACTCCAAGTCGAAAATCGTACGTTCTGCAAGACAAGCAGGCTTTTCCAATTTATATCCTTCATTTGTGTCTTTCCCTAATAACATCCCATTAAGGCAACACGAGAACTCTGCTTCTTCGATGTCTAGGAGGAAAAATTCACCTCTGTATAAGTCGTGTACTTCTCCAGCCTCGACAACTAGCTTATGCAACGACTCCGTGGTGACCCATAAGGCCTCTGCACAGAGAGAAGGAAATCATCTAGAGGACGGTATTTGGCTTAGCCAATCCTACCGGAAAGTTGATGACAATTTACACCTTAGTAAGCAAACTAAATTTGAACTGGTGGAAGGTGGCTCCTTTAGAAGTAAACCCAAGAAATTGATATCTTCCCATGCTGCTCTTGGGGGAACGTTGTCTTGTGAGGATAGAGAAGGAATGGCCTCACGTTTTAAGCAAAGGTTCTACAATAATGAGGTAAGCCAGAAGCGGGTGACTTTAAGAGAAAATCCTAGGACCGCATTAGTTTGACTAGAAAGAGAAGTTTTAAACTCAGATTTTAGGTCTATACCTGTTCCACCTCCGTCTTCAAATGTTAAGTTATATTTTCCGGATCAATTCTCATTGACTTCTTGGAATGTGGCTGGCTTAAAGAAAAAGGAAAGAGACCCCGATTTTTTAAACTATTTGAAGTTAAATGACATCATATGTCTTCAAGAGACGTGGTCTGAGGAGCCCTTGTCATTGACTGAGTATCAATCCTTCTATTTGCCAGCTTTTAAAAATAACAAGCATGGACGTTTACAGGCGGGCCTAGTCACCCTGATCAAAGATTCTTGGAAAGCTAATTTGCTTGTGGCTTCTCAAACTTCATTCAGCTTATTGATAGTCAAGGCCCAGTGTAGAGAACAAACTTTGCTAATTATAAATGCTTATATTCCCCCCCAATGTAACAAGGAACGATGTAAGACGACATGGAATAGCTTCACTCGATGCTGTTTAACACTGAGTGAGAAGCATCCCCAGGCTTTCCTTGTACTGGGCGCAGATTTAAATGCTAGAGTGGGAAATGAGTATCAAATCTTTCATAAAATCACGGGTTTTGATTTTGAGCAGACAGCCCTGCCTTTAAAATCATGGACAAGGCAATCTAAAGACGAAACGCTGAATGAGTCAGGTCTATGGCTGGCCAAGTTCAGTCTTCAACTGAATATGCTGTGGCTTAATGGTATATCACAATATGCAAGTTCAGCCGAGTTTACTTTCATTTCAACACTTGGTTGTAGTATTATTGACTATATCCTAGTTTCGCTTCCTCTGCTGCAATGGGTGGACAGGTTCTCTGTGGAAGACCTGTTACTGAGTGACCATCTCCCTTTAAGGGTGTGGTTTAATTTTAACTCACAGCCTTGTACAATCACACCCTTGCAATTCGACAAGGCGCTCAAACTCCTCAAACTTCGTTGGGACTGCAAAACTCTTACTAAGATCCACATGCTACTTGATCTCGATGTGAATAGGGAGCATCGTGCTATCGCGATGACCGATACGAGCCCAGAGAAGATTGTGCAAGCCTATGAGCTCTTGTCAGGCCAAATTGTCACAGGACTGAGTTCTGAACAATCTGCTCAAAATTCCAGAAAAGGATTCTCTCGCCCTTATTGGTTCGATCAGGAGTGTAGGCATGCTAAAGCCCAATTGCGGGCAACTTTTGCTAAATTTAGATCTCAAAACACAAAAAAGTCGCTCCGGGAGTATTTTGAGTCCAATGAAGCTTTTAGAAACATGCTTAGAGAGAAGAGCAAGGATTTTGCTAAGGAACAATGGCATAAGTTACATACTGCCATAGTCAATAATGATGCCAAAGCTTTTTGGAACATCACGCGTGGGAGTTTTAGGAAGGCCCCTGAGCCAACATGTAATATAACAAACCAAACTTGGATTGACCATTTTTCTAAACTCTTATGTGTCATGGATAAAGAGGTGTCTTCAAGTCCCTCTTCCGATATATCCAAATTACCGAATTGGCCTCCAGTGAATGAGGAGGAAATCCTCCCTCTTATTCAAGGCCTTAAACTAGGTAAAGCAGCTGGATCTGATGCTATATCAGCAGATTGGATTAAGGCTGATGTGGCCTTCTGGTCTCCCCTATTAGCCAAATTATTCACTGCAGTAAATGCAACTGGGTGTTTCCCAAAAGCCTGGCTCAACTCTATAATCGTTCCAATCTACACGAAAGGAGACCCCCATATTCCAGCAAATTACCGGCCGATTAGCTTGTTGTCTATAGTCGGTAAGCTCTATGCCAAATATCTGCTGAACAAGGTCAATCTGTGGGTCCAACAACACAACATCATCAGACCTGAACAGATAGGTTTTAGAAAGGGCAAATCTACAATCGATCATGGCCTAATTTTAAAGCATTTGGCCACTAAATACGTGATAAATTTAAAAACTAAAATGTTCGCGGCCTTTCTGGACCTAAAATCTGCGTTTGATAGTGTGGATAGGAACTTACTTTGGTGTAAATTACAAAATCTTGGGATGGACAAAAAGTTGTTATTTCTTATTCAGGGATTATACTCCAACAACCAGTGCCAAGTTCGTACCTCCCCTGAAGGGTTTTTAACCAAGGAATTCCCCTCAAATAGAGGGGTGAAACAGGGTTGCCTATTGGCACCGATACTGTTTAATTTATTTTTAAACGATCTGGCCCCCTGTTTAGATATATCTAATGGGCACCCTCCTAAATTAGGAAACCGGCATGTCTCAATTCTTCTGTATGCTGACGACGCGGTGATTTTATCCCGTACCCGTATCGGTCTCAAAAGGCTGCTGAAAAAAAGTCTCGAGTTCTTTATAAGTAACAAGTTACAACTTAACTATGACAAATCCAAGATCCTTGTCTTTGCTAGGTCTTGGAAGCCAATGAAATGGACTATCAATAAGGTTGAGCTTGAGCAAGTAAAATCTTTTAAGTATCTGGGCTTTTACTTTACATATAATTTGTCCTGGATTGCTCAACGCAATTATGTGCGTATGGCCGCTTCCTTGTCTGCCCAAGCTATAAGTAGCTTTTTCTTTACTAATGGGGGACAATTTATTCCAGCGGCCATTAAAATTTTCTCCGCCAAATGCATAGCTCTTATATTATACGGAATTCCTTTGTGGATTCGAGACCTTAATTACGCAATCGAGCAGGTGCAGGCGACTTTTTTAAGAAAGATCTTTGGTCTACCGAAGTGTGTCCCTTATTCAGTCTTGTGCTTAGAATCCGGCCTAAGAACGATTGAAACAGTTGCTTGGATTCGTTTGACAAAGTTCTGGCTCTCAGTCTTTTATTCACATGTAGAAAACGACTTGACTCATAGTATGCTCATGGACCCTTTTTTTTCTGCTGAGCCTTGGACATCGAAACTCGTTGAGTTGGGGTTTGTCCCAGACCTCATTGGCTCTGTAACACAGTTAGAAGCCTTTAGACTGATTAAGGGGAAATTACTCGAGATACATGACCAAAATTTATGGAGGATGGCAAATACCCGTTGTTCACCCTTATTTCACCAAGTACAAATGAACTTTGGGCAAGTTCCATCTTACTTGCATATTTTAGATATTCCTACAAGACGTAGAGCTATGACCTTGGCCCGCTGTAACGTATTACCCTCCGAAGTGTTGTGGGGGCGTTTTAAAGGAGTCTCTTACTCCGAAAGGCTCTGTCCCTGTCTACAGGGAAGTATAGAAACTTTAGAGCATCTATTTTTTTATTGCCCCCTGCACGCTGAGAACAGAGAGCAATACTTTCAACCTCTTTTGAACAAGGTTTGTGAGGGAGGAAAGGAGGTGTCTTTAAAGTCACTACTTGAGTTAGTGGACCCTCCTTTGGTTAACCAACTAGCGATTTTTATTGGGCACATAATCAAGACCAACAACCAGCGTATAAATGGCACTGTCGTACATGAGAATTAGCTAAATTGATTGTTTTTAGTGTATTTATTGGTTTGCCCTTGTTAATGTTGTCATTTTGTTGTATGCCAATTAAAGGTAAATAAATAAATAAATAAAATAGTGTCATTGGGCTGAAGCAAGCGGTTAGCATTGGCCCAAGGGCGCAATTATGATTGAGCCCTTAATCTCTATGTCAACCCTTTTCCCAACACCTTTCCTTGGGATCATGCATGCAGAGGCGGTCTGGGCTGGGAGCGCACCCCATGGCAAGGCGACGAAACCGAGCCCCCGGCACGTCGCCCCGCCCCTGTGCGTCTCCCTGCCACGCCTCCCTGTGCCCAGAAGAGCTCCATTTCGGAGCATTCCAGGCGCACGGGAGGGCGGGAGGGCCAAAAAGCACCCAGACTCCGTGCAATGGCGCACGGACTCCATGCAATGGCACCCCCCTGCCGCCCGGCGCCCATGTGGCTTGCCATCCCTGCACCCCCCCTGGATCCGCGACTGCATGCATGGCTTGGATACGTGGCTTGCTGTATAAACAAATCCTCTCCTTTTCAGTGCTTTGCTCCTTCATCCTTTAACTTAACACCTCTTCTTTTTACTGTGTTATCTCTCTGGCCCAAGTTCATTAAGGAAGGGGTGGCGTTGCCAAGCTTCCTACTCCAGCCGCTCCATTCATTTTAGAACAGTAAAATGGCTTGGAGGTGTATCATTACTCTGGGAGAGAGGCTTTCCCCAGGCAACCTCTTTCTTAGCCATGGGTGGGGGCAGCAAAAAGGCTACCAGTCCAATCCCAGTAGATCCTCATCTGACAGTAAAAAGAGCAGAGCAGAGAGCAAGGAAAAGAGCTGCAATCCAGCTCCCTCCCCCTTCTGCCTTCTTTGTGGGGCAAGAATTCATGAAGCAGGCCCCTAAAGTAGTGATTCCCAAACTGTGGGTCGGGGCCCACAAGTGGCAGGTGAACCAATTTCAGGTGAGTCACGAAGCACCTAAAGCAGCCATCACTGAAAATATGGGAAGATGGGATGCTGGAAAGGAGGAGGGCTGTGTGCCTATTTTGCTTGGGTCAAGGTTGTAAATGGGCTTTTTTCTTTGATTCACTTTGCTATTGGGAAATGGCTGAGGTATAACCCAACTGATTGCTGCACTATCAGGAAAGCAGCAGGCTCCGGCGTCACAGTGACTGCACTTCCGGCCATGACATTACTTCTGGTGGGTCCCGGACAGTGATGTCATGCAGGGGGTACGCGGGGGTACGCGAGTACCGGTTTCTAGGATTACAGCTGGCCCCGCCCATTCGCCCGCCCACTCGTCGACTCCGCCCTCTGCAACGTTTGAATTTCCTGCATGTTTGAGTTGCCTGCATGTTCTCAGAGCCAGGCAGGCAGGCAGGCAGCGAGCGGAGCCTTTCCTTTCCTTGCCACTGAAAAATGAGCTGCTCTGGGGTTTTCACATGATGCCAGGCCTCCTTAACATGTTCTGGGGGTGCTGTGGAATACTGTTGCAACTGTTGGGTCAGTTTAAAATGGTCTGAGGCCTCAAAAAGGGCTTTTTCATGTCACTTCCTGCCACAACATCACTTCTAGCTTATGACGTCACTTCCGGTGGGCGGGTCCCGACACGTGCCAATCAAAAGTGAGTACCTGTTCTTAAATCATTTAGATGACACCACTGGTCCCGGACAGATTGTCATTCTAAAAAGTGGGCCCTGGTGCTAAAAAGTTGAGAACTACCGGTTTAAAAAGTTATTCTTTCTCTGCAGGATACCCTGGGAACAGTTATCTTGCGGCCGGAGCTGGGGATCTCAAATGGCATCAAACTACAATTCCTAGAATTCTTTGAGGGAAGCCGTAACACTCCAGCTGGTGTAAACACAAAATCAGCTGGTGATGAAGCAATGCTCCACAGTCTCCCACCCACCACCAAAGCTCAATCATCACCATGCTTGTTGTTATTTTGCTGCGTGTGTCCTGTTAATATTTAATTATCTCTCGTTCAAGATAACCACCTCAGTATATTCTCTTTTCTCCCCCGAAAAGCGACGGAATAGAACATTTCTCTCCTTTCCCCTCTGCTCTGTGTGCGCTGGTGGAAAATGCCCAGTCACAATGTTCTGGAGGTGATAATGATGATATACGGCTGTACTGTTCAGATTCTTAAGTGGTGTCTTGCAGAGAGAAAGAAAATTGATCTGATTTGGAAGCGAGAGAGTTCGTTTGCTTTAGTGAGCCTTTTTGTCAGTGAGCCTTTTTCAGCCAAGGTTCAAATTATTAGCAAATTGTCTTTTCCCTAGGCAGCGCTAAAATGCACCAACCTGAATGATGGCCAGCGATATATTTGCATGTCCAGCAAGAAAGAACAAATGAGACTAGTGATTGATCATTTAGGGGAGGAAAGAAAATAAGCCGAGGAAGCAGCATTGGAAAGATAATGGCCCAATCCTATCCCCCAATTGCGACAGCAGGATGCTCATCTTGCTGTTATAAAAGGACCTCCAATGACACGTAGAGCGCACTTCTACTGGACTAGTCCATGCTACCACCACAGAGCAGTGCCAGCATTGAAGCTGTTCTGACCTCAGACCATGATAGGGCAGGTACGTAGGTGGGGGCAGACACAGAGGGAGGGTGCCATAGGAGAGGCATGTGCGGTGGGCGCCGGCCGTGGCAAGGCACAACAGTACAGAAAAACCCATGCATGTTTTGGCCGCTGGTGCTCAGATCACTCCTTAATGGAGCGATTCTGGGGGCAGGGAGATGTGGCCAGGTGATGCATGGGGTGGGGCGGCCGTGGGGCGGCTGCGGTGATGTTGTCCCATCCCAGGTAGGCTGCAAGCCAGGAAAGGCTCTGGGTGGGGGGCATTTTGTGGCTGGGGAGGGCAAGGGAAGTTTTGGGTTGGGTTGGGGAACAGCAGGGTGGGGAGTGGGCTGAGAGGGTGGATCTCAATGGCAAAAATGCATGCCAAATCCTATCCCCCATTTTTCAGCCAACTCCATCCACCTTTCTCTTTTTAGATATATGCCAACTATGTGGCTGGCTTAAATCCAGAACGGGGCAGAGTGGGTTGAAAAAATGTGGGATAGGTAGTTCAAGAGACCCATAGGCCTTTAGGGGACCTTTTTTTTTTTTTGTTCAATCACTAAGTCATGTCCGACTCTTTGCGACCCCATGGACCACAGCATGCCAGGCCTTCCTGTTCTCCACTAGCTTCCGGAGTTTGCCCAATTCCATGTTCATTGCTTCGGAGACACTCTCTAACTATCTCATCCTCTGCCGCCCCCGTCTCCTTTTGCCTTCAATCTTTCAGGGGACCTATAAAGAGGTAAAGGAAACAATCTTTCAGGGGACCTATGAAGAGGTAAAGGAAACAGCTTCAGAGGGTACTGGAGGAAACGGATTATCTGGACCCATTCCAATCTGGCTTCAGGCCGGGGTTCGGGACGGAGACTGCCTTGGTCGCCTTGGTGGATGACCTTCGCCGGGGGATGGATAGGGGAAGTGCGACCCTGTTAGTCCTGCTGGACCTCTCAGCGGCTTTCGACACCATCGACCATGGTGTCCTTCTGGATCGGCTGGCCGGGTTGGGGCTTGGAGGCACTGTTTTGAAGTGGTTCCGCTCCTTTCTGGCTGACAGATCCCAGAAGGTGGTGCTGGGGGATGCTTGTTCAGCACCCCGACCTCTTAGGTTTGGGGTGCCACAAGGTTCCATCTTATCTCCCATGCTGTTTAACATATACATGAAACCGCTGGGAGAGGTCATCCGGGGGTTTGGAGTGGGGTGTCATCAATATGCTGATGACACCCAACTTTATCTCTCCTTTCCCCCTGATTCTGAGGAGGCGGTTGAGGTCCTGGATCGCTGTCTGGAGGCGGTTGGGGGCTGGATGTGGGCGAACAAGCTGAAATTAAATCCGGATAAGACAGAGGTGCTTTTGGTCCGGAAATCCACAGCTCGGGTATTGGACTATCGTCCTGCTCTGAATGGGGTCGCACTTCCTCTGAAGGAGCAGGTTCGCAGCTTGGGGGTTCCCCTGGATTCACAGCTACACCTGGAGTCCCAGGTGGCGGAGGCGGCCAGGGGAGCCTTTGCTCAGCTTTGGCTGATTCGCCAGCTGCGGCCGTACCTGAGCTGTGCGGACCTGGCCACAGTGACCCACACCCTAGTGACATCTAGATTAGATTATTGCAATGCGCTCTACGTGGGGCTGCCTTTGAAGACGGTCCGGAAATTACAACTAGTACAGAACGCGGCAGCTCGGGTGGTTGCTGGGGCACGTCGGTTTGACTCTGTCCAGCCGTTGCTTCGGCGACTACACTGGCTGCCGGTTCTGTTCCGGGCCCAATTCAAAGTGCTAGTTTTGACTTTTAAAGCCCTTTACGGCTCGGGTCCGGGGTATTTGAGGGACTGCCTCCTTCCATATAATCCAACCCGTACTCTTAGATCATCTGGGGGGGCCCTTTTGACTGTGCCGCCGCCAGGAGAAGTGAGAGGGGCGGCGGCCAGAAAGAGGGCCTTCTCGGTGGTGGCCCCCCAACTCTGGAATACCCTCCCCTTAGAACTGAGAACTGCTCCCTCTTTGTTTACATTTCGGCGGGGGCTGAAGACCTTTTTATTCCAAAAAGCTTTTAACTGTTGACAGGTTGCCGGGCTGGCTGGTTTTGTTATATTTTTATATTTTATTTTATGATCCACTGGGCTTATTGCTTTTAAATTGTATTGTTTGGTTTTAACTTTGTTTTATTGTATTGTTTTTAATATTGTTTTTAAATTGTTTTTTACTGTTAATTTTATATTGTATCTTATATTGTAATGCCGCCTTGCGTGCCTTCGGGCAAAAAGGCGGGGTACAAATCTAATAAAATAAATAAATAAATAAATAAATAAATAAATAAATATTCTCCCTTCAGGTCTCTTGATCGCCCCATCCCCACTATAGCATGTAGCATGCTCCTCTATGGCTACACGATTCAGCATGGCGGGGGATAGGATTGCACAATCTGTTTAATTCATAATAAACTCAAAGGGCTATAATGCGGTCTTGCTGGTACACATGTTTTTAGCCATATAAATACAGCAGCATTTTATAAGAAATAACAGACCATGAGTGTTAAATGTAGAAATGGGTTGGGGGTTTTTAATTGTAGTTTTGGAGGTAAAGACAGTGTCTTTTTTGGCCAAAGTAGTGAAAACCTTGGTATGTATGTATGTATGTATGTATGTATGTATGTATGTATGTATGTA
>JAJKFI010000044.1:3114776-3136603 GCA_029204185.1 Lerista edwardsae | reverse complement strand
GAGTCGGACACGACTTAGCGACTGAACAACAACAACAACAACAACAAATTCCAGGTTAGGGTTGCGCTCCATGAGGCTAGCAGTTATTTATTTATTTATTTGGTGGATTTTTATGCCACTTTTCTCAAACTCAAAGACCCTATTATGAACGGGGAAGGGGAGCGTCATGCACATTTCAAATCTTGTGCCCCCCCCCAAAAGAGATAGCTGGATAAGGGTGAATGTATCTATCCAGTTGACTTTCTTGGGATTCTTTCCGAAACTGCACTCTTAAGCATTCTCTCCCGTCCATCCACACCAGGCGGGTTTGGGAGGTGTCTTTGCACCCACCCAGCCCATGGAGAAGGGCTACCAGCCAGACATGAAACAGATTCTGTCCGGTTATTTCAGGTTTAAAGACCTGCCTTCTCTTGACAGTCTCCAGCATTCAGCAGCTGCCTTCCTGCCCACCCATCAGCCGTGTCCGGTGCTGGCCTTTACTGACCAGGTAGGATTGTTGTTCCTTTTGTAACCCTAATTGGCTGTGGATGCCCAGGGTTTTTTTTTTTTTGCCTTCTCCTCACTGCACTCTGGGGCAAGGATACTGCTTATTGAGGCAGGTAGTTGTAAAAGGAGAGCGGCTCTTATTAAATGGGTCATCGCAGAAGAGTGCTGGCAGGAAAGGAAGAGTATTGGTGAGAACACTGAGTGCTCATCAAAGGCTGAAGGGGGATTTCCTCAGACTTGCCTTCAAGGCCGGAGGCTGTCTCAGTAGCATAGCCACTAGGGGGCTGTGGTGTGGTCAGTACTGCAGGCGCTCTAGCATCCTGTGTAAGCAGCCCCTCCCACTCGCCATCAGAGCCACTCTGGGCAGCGATGGCTATGCATCACTGCCCAGAACGGCTCTGACAGCGAGTGGGAGAGCCTGCTTACGTGGCATATTGCAATACCTGCAATACTGACCATGCTACTCCCCGTAGCTATGCTACGGAAATGAGTGAAGCAAGGGCAGCGGCACTTGAGGCCCACCTGGCTCGCTTCTCCCGGGCAAGGAGGCTCAGGAGGTGGGGATCATGACCCCTCTTTGCATCTTTTTTGAGGTGTGAGCCATGTGGGATCATGAGTAGGAAAGTGCTGTTGGGATTTGAGCCAAAGCAGCACGCCCAAATGGGGGGGGAATGTATGTGAAGGGGTAGGGAGAAGAGCTTGGTTTATCATCCCTGAGAAGGTAGAAGCCAACAGCGTGCCTGCATCTTTAAAAAATAAACCTTTTCTTGAGATCACAAAATTATTAGCACTGAGCGACAATGAGTCAGGGACTTCTGAATCATTCCTTTTAAAGCGTGCATTAGTGCCTTTGCATGCTGATCTGTTGATTCACTGAGTAGGTCATCCTCGCCCCCCCCCCCAGAAACTCTCTGATTTCAGAGCTCTCCACCTGGCAGAACTCACTGCAAACACAAGCAGGAAGCTGGATTGCTTGACTAATAGCTTGGGCTGAGATGGTTTCAAATGTGCCTATCCATCGAGTGTGACTATTAAGCATTGTTTTGGTCATTGGCTAAGGGTGTGTTGCCCTTAGCCCGATTGGCTTCCAATATCTCAGCAGTGGCCTCATGCTGTCCTTCCAGTATTGCAGGCAAAAAAACCCACTTGTCAGTTGATGATGAAAACAAAACCAGCCCTGATGGTTTCTCTGCATTGGAAGGGTTTGCTGACTGATGGTTGGCTGTGTATCTATTGCCATAATTCGTATGCAGCATGTGGCAGAAGGTTGCAGGTGGCAGAAAAACTCACACCAGGGGGGTCAAAATTATTTCATACAGGGGGCTGAATAGCATTCACGGCGTCTGTAGAGGGTCAGAATTGACATCATTAAGCAGGAAGTGACATCATTAAGCAGAAAGTGACATCATTAAGCAGATGATGGCCAGAAATAGCACTGTTCTCACATAGAAACTCATTAACTGCAAATGACAGAAAATGTGCAAATCTTTTTCCTATTATCAAGATATGAAAGTGCCCAATTAGCCCAATTGGAGAACCCAATTGTAATGGGAGCCAGAGAAATAGCTTCCAGGGACCCCATCCTGCCAACGGGCCTTATGTTTCACACCCCTGACTCACATAATGCTTTGGTCCTGCTGACAAACATGTATATAGAGCATTTCCCATTGACTCTCACAACGATTATAATCAGCGGCGTCATGCTGCCGGAACGCTGGGCGGGAGGAACGGGTGAGCGGCAGCCGGCCCGTTGCGTACCGCTCCGTTTCGCCGTCTTCCACGACGAAATGGAGCGGTACGCAACGGGCGGGCTGCCACTCACCCGTTCCTCCCGCCCAGCATTCCGGCAGCATGACGCCGCTGATTATAATCCTGTATAACAGTTGACTCAATTCTAGTAGTTGAATAAGTCTGGAGGTGACCTTTGTGCTCAGTGTCGGGCTGTCCAGAGATGTCTCACAGCTCCTCAGCGGTTTTCATTAACAATCAGGCTATCAAATTGCCTCCACAGCACCTAAAAATATACAGATATTAAAACAGAACAGAAAAGATGTGAGAACGGATGAGAATGTATAAAAGGAAATGTGCACATGCTTTGTATATGGTTGGGGTTGTTTTTACTTCATTTCTTTTTAAACCACCTCTTTGGTTCCAATTTTTAGAAAAAATAAGCACTGAAAAAAGAGAGGAATTGCAAAGTTTCATTGGAAGGAAAGTCCAGATGTAAAGGGAAGCAAATGGAGATGGTTAATAGAGGAAGAAATGTGAGGTTTGATGGGACAGATAAAGGCAGAGGAATGCAGCTCGCAGGGGAAGAGATACGGGAAGATCAGGAAGGGCAGATAAAGAGCAGCCAAACCATAATAGCGCAAAAGTCAGAAGTTTTAATTGTAAATGTGAGGATATTGGAAGCCAATGAAGAGAAGGAAAAAGTTAGGTGATGTGGCTGTGATCAGGGCCGGCCTTAAGCCAATGTGACCAATATCATCACATGGGTCTCGTGCTGTGGGGGGCCCCACACCAGCACAGCAAGCATATCGCCTGCTGCTGCAGCCAGGATCTCTATGGGCTGTAGGTCAGTGGGGTGAGCAAAGCAGCTTTCCCTTGGGCCCTTCCACCTGCCCTGGCCTCCAAACTGCCCAAAATGGGCCTCCTGGAAGCAGTTGGCGATTCTGTCATCGTGTCACCACCAACTTATTCCAGGTGCCAGCCGTGGCGCCACAAGCCCTTTCCTTGGTGAGTGGGGGGCCCCGCAGGGAGGGTGACCCCCCCGCACAAATGCCCCACATTGGGGCCCACTGCTCCTACAGACAGCCCTGGCTGCGACACTGAGAACAATAAAAGAGGAAGATCTCTCACAACACCATCAAGCTGCTTTAAAGGCATGTGGAATTTCCAAAGCTAGCCATCAGCTGCCACTTGAGCACTAAGGAAAATGTGGGATAAGGACTAGGTAAAGGTAAAGGTAAAGATTTCCCCACGACCGAATGGTCTAGTCGTGACTGACTGTAGGGGGCAGTGCTCATCTCCGTTTCTAAGCCGAAGAGCCGGCGTTTTGTCTGAGGACAGGCTTCCATGGTCATGTGGCCAGCATGACTATACGCCGTAGCGCACGGAACAGCGTTACCTTCCCACCAAAGTGGTCCCTGTTTATCTACTTGCATTGAGGTGCTTTCGAACTGCTAGGTTGGCAGGAGCTAGGACAAGCAACGGGAGCTTACTCCGTCGCGCGGTCTTGAACTCCCAACCTTCCGGTCGGAAAGCCCAGCAGCCGTGGTTTAACCCACTGCGCCACCACTAAGGACTAGAGGAGGCCTCAAATCTGTTAGTCCCAAGTGACCGAGACAGACACGACAAATCTGATTGTTCCAAGGCGTGATCCATCCCATGTCCTTCTTGGTTTCTTAGAGCCCAATCCTACTGGCTGCATCTTACAGTAGGGGGCAGTTGTGCAGGTCTCTTCTGGGTAAGGGAACCATTGTTCCTCCTCTGCCTTTTTCGTCTTCTTTTCTGTTCAGTTGCCTCTTCAAAACAGGGATGCTGGGAGCAGACCAGGACTCCTTCATCAGCTCCCAGCATGCCCCACCCAGCCTGCTTAGAAGAAGCGGCTGGCAGGGAAGTGAGAGTGGTGGAGGACAAACACGGTTTCAATTGCTTCCCTGAAAGGGGAATAATCAGAACCGGATCTCCGCATCTCCCTGGTTTCTTCTGTACGTCTGTGACTGTTTACACATGGCAAAGGTGCTGGAGGAAGAGGTGAGTTGCGACTGCTCTTGTTGTCACTCATTTTCTGGTAATAAGAACATGATCAGGAGGCGGGGTGAAGGGGCTGGGTGACCCGCAGGCTGGGGGGAGGTGGCAGGCAGTTGCTGGGTGTGGGGCACCCCGATTGATTGCCACCTCCCCCAGCGATGGGATCCGCAAATTGAGAAGGGGAATGCTGGGCGGGACTTACGCGGGACTTCCACATGATTGGCTGCCCGTCCACAGCGTTCCGTGGCTGCCCTGGCCTCGGGGGGGGCACCCCCGGTTGGCGTGCCCCACCGCTGCTCGCCCAGGCACCCAGCGCGCCCCCCAACCGGCCTCCGCGGTGAGCAGGAACCCCCCGCCCGAGGCCAGGGCAGCCGCGGAACGCTGAGGACGGGCTGCCAATCAGGACGGTCCTGCCTAAGTCCCGCCCAGCATTCCCCTTCTCAATTTGCGGATCCTATCGCTGACCTCCCCCGTCCCATTCCTTGGAGCAGATGGGGCACTTGTCCTTACGGCTGGTCCAGCTCCACTTGTTGCTGATGTTTTCCTTATTGCTTGCAGTTATCATGCAAACGGGTGGCAAATAGAGCCATGCAGAAGCAACAGGAATGTGATGCATGTCAGCCTCAGACAATGAGATCCTCACTGTCTGTCGACGATCAATACACAGATGGAAAGCAAAGACCATATCTATAAAATAAGCTATAGAATGATGCAGCCAAAGACATGTACAGTAATTCTAGTTATATGAAGACATATTGTCAGCCAGCGCACATTGCTACAATCTCAGTGGAAGTCAATAGGACCAACTTTCTTCCCACTGGGGAAATTTTATCGGAGTAAAACACAGATGGCAAAAATGGATTTTTTTTCCAGTTCCCCAAGGGTTGAGGATGATTCTTTCCAATGTAGATCACATTGGAGATCTCCTAGATTTCCTCCCCTGCCACAACTGTTTTCCCAGGGGAGCGAAACTACTAAAGAAATCTATGATCTATAATGTCGAGATGTGCCCTGGGGTTTGAATATAAGTCTGAGCACATTGTCATCTGTTTTTCCCCCGACCATCCATTTCTTCCCCATCTTCTCCAATAAGGCAGCCTTGATACTTTATGGGTGCAATCCTAACCTGGAGTTAGGCCGGCACAGTAAGGCCAGCAAAGTTTGGCCAGCACAAGGGCCACCATAACGTATGTTTGGACACTCTTGAAGTCAGGGAGGCCAGCACACAAACATGCGCCATCCTCCCTAAATCCAAGAGTGGTCCAAACGTGCTTTGTGCTGGCCAAACTTTGCAGGCCTAATTGTGCCGGCCTAACTCTGGGTTAGGATTGCGCGCTATATGAGCTCTCTGCCAGAGAAAGCCGAGCAGCTGAAATTTGCTAATTAAGATCTAGCGGTTAACTGTGTCAAAATCTTGCTTAATAAGATCAAACGAAATGGCTCTTCGCACATTCGCCTTTCATCCTGGGCTGTGAACATTTTTCTCTCTTCCAAGTGCACTTCCGCCAAAAGATACAGCAGCAGCAACCCAATACATGAGCACTGCCCATTCAGAACGTCTTCATGAAGAGGGGTGGCTTCTGAACTGCGTGACAGTTTTGACTTTAATTAGGAAACCTAAGAATGAGACTAGACGTGGCACAGGAGATCAGCAGTCAGATCAGAACCAAGACACCGGAGGAAGGAATTCAAACCTTCTTCCTCTGCTCTTCTGCCAATTTGCTCCCCCTCCCTGAAACTATTTTTGCCCCACAAAAAATAACGTACAGGTGCCCATATACTTCCCATATGTTTTTTCGCCAGTACAAATAGTAGCTGTGGAATTTAGGGTTGTGGTGAAAGAAATTTTAATTGAGGAAATGGTACAAGGGGAAGGATTAAATGTCTTCCCACAGCAGGCAAACCACTCAATCCTAAACTGGTCAGGTGCTGTAGGCAGTGGCGTCATGCTGCCGGTACACTGGGCGGGAGGAACGGGTGAGCGGCAGCCCGCCCGTTGTGTACCACTCCATTTTGCCGTCTTCCCTGCCCAAGGGCGGGCTGCCACTCACCCGTTCCTCCCGCCCAGCGTTCCGGCTGCATGACACCACTGATTGCGCCCTCAGTAGCATAATTAGAGGGTGCCAGGAAGGAAGTAAATTCTTACCTGAGGGATGTGGGATGAACAGGGGGTTCATCTATGGGGTGATGAGGGTTAAATGCTTGGGCGGGGAAGACGGCGAAACGGAGTGGTACGCAACAGGCGGGCTGCCGCTCACCCGTTCCTCCCGCCCAGCGTACCGGCAGCATGACGCCGCTGGCTCTAGGTGCACAGGTAACCAAATGGCTACCGCTACATCCTCCAGGTGCTGTGGCAGCTGTCGAAGGCTCCTCAGGGGAAGGGAACATTCGTACCATTACCCCGGGTAAGGGCACAGGCCCACCGATGCATCTCTTCAAGTCTGCGAAAGCTATTTTGCTGGCAAAGACTTGAGGGCATCTGTGTCGAGCCACACAACCCGACTAGGAGGTGGGTATCCCTGCTCCAACCCTCCCCACCCAGTTCTGCCCTCCCCCGCCCTCCCCCATGACCCTGGAGGAGTTCACAGTGGTGAAACCTACCTCCTGCCGACTCCTCCGGGTGCTGGAGTTCAGTGCTGGGTCAGCACCGATGGTAAGACCTTCTCAGCTGGATGGATAGTCAAGGTGAGGCCATTTGGGGGCTGATTCTAGGCTCCACCCTGGTCGTATTTTTTTTCTCCTCCATTTTTCAAGGATTGGCAATGGTCTCACCTCAGAAACCTCAATTTTTTTGAAATGCATCCGTAAAAATCTAATGGAGAAAGCCAATTTGCACATACCAAAGAATGCACACACCAACCGGCTTCCTCCATTGAAATAAACCGAGAGGCTAGTATTGATTGATGGACTGATTGGATTTTTATACCGCTTTTCTAAAACTCAGGGCGCAACCCTAACCTGGCGCTAGGACGGCACAAGTTAGGCCAGCAAGGTTGGGCCAGTACAAGGGATGCTGTCAAGTGTGTTTGGATCACTCTTGGAGTTAGAGAGGCCAGCTCACAGACATGCGCCATCTTCCCTGACTCTGAGAGTTAGGATTGCACCCTGCCTTATGGCAGGATGCCGGGTGGTGCTAAAGGGTTTGTGGAAGAGATGTGTTTGTGGAGCAAGTCCGAGAGGTGGCATCACACAGGTTTTCGGGGAGGCAGCACCAGGCATCAGAAATCTGAATAAAATACTAGCTTGGCTTTGCTCTTGTGCAATAAGTTCCACAAAATGTCAGGCAGAACATGACCGTTACCTCACGGTTGTGGAATTTCTTCCACATTATCTTGCACAACTACAAGCTGAGCAGCCACCTGATTTCCATGTGCACTCTGTAGGCCCATAAATGAAATCCATTTCACTGGTTTGAGAACAAAGCCTGAAAAAACGGTTTACTGGCAAGAGCAAGCGTGCACACCGTTTTTATAATGCAAAGGGTAAAGCTGAACCAGCGGAAACAAAAACTGCCACTGAAATGCTTCAAAAAGGTTGATTGACTGAGAGAGAGAGAGAGAGAGAGAGAGAGAGAGAGAGAGAGAGAGAGAGAGAGCAAGGCATACAATGAAAGTGAAATTGACAAAGAAAGCAAGACATCATCATCAAAGCAATCTGTGTCTATCAAGCTACACAAGACAGCAGAACCGAATGATGCTATTTTGAACAAAAGTCCACTAAAACCTTCCTACCTTGTACCTGAAGTTGGCACCCCAGAGAAGGTGGACTGTGACTCCCATGATTCACCTCTCCTTTGCCTCCCTTGCACTAAGCCAGGTTTCTCAAACTGTGGGGCTCAACCTGATGTCCAGTGGGCCCTCCCACCTACCCTTGCATCAGGTTGACTCCAAATTGGGGCCCTCCAGATGCAATGGGAGGCTGCAGTGGGCCTCTGCAGGCCTCAGAAGGCCTCCACAAGCCTCCAGAAGCAGTTGGAAAGTGACATCCACTCTTCTGTGTGACGTCTGAGGCCTGTGGTGGCCTGATGTCGAAGGTGGGTCATGGTGTCCTCTGCTGAAGAACAGGTGGGTTGCACCCAGGGGGAACCCCTGCACCACCAAGTGAGAAGATTGGGTCAAGAAGACTGGCACCCGTCTCCCTCTTCTTCTCTTTCCATAGCCTCCACCTTCCCAGACTGTTTGAAAGAAGGGAGCCAGGAAGAGGCTTGCTGTGGCAGGGCTGGAGATGCTGAGAAGGAAGTGCAGAAAAGGAGATGTGAATCAGAGGGGTGGTGTGTCAATGGATACAAGACACAAGATACACACAAGACACACAAGACACAAGAGAAAGGACAGCATTCATTTTAGGCACTGCATCAAGTGCTGTGACTGCTTGGGCCGAACCTGGCCACACCATGGTAGGGCGCTGCTGCCATGATGCAGCTAGGTGGGTGATGGAGGCAGTGTGCAGGCACAGGTTGTGGGGCACTGCCCACCAGTTCCTCCTCCCTGAGCCTCCCTTCAAAGCTGCTGTTTCACAATGCCTCAAGAGCAGGCCAGCAGTGGAAGTCCCAGAGACAGGTTTTTGCAGGTGCTGCACATTGGGGCAAAACCCCAAAACTTCACCTATAGGCTATTGGGTTCTGAGCTGTCTGTGACCGCTCAGGAGAGAGATCTTGGGGTGCTGGTGGACAATTCAATGAAGGTGTCGACCCAGTGTATGGCAGCAATTAAGAAGGCCAATTCCATGCTTGGGGTCATTAAAAAAGGGGTTGAGAATAAAACAGCCAATATTATCATGCCATTGTACAAATCGATGGTAAGGCCGCACCTGGAATATTGTGTGCAGTTCTGGTCGCCGCACCTCAAAAAGGACATCGTGGAGCTGGAAAAGGTGCAGAAGAGAGCAACAAAAATGATTACGGGGCTGGGGCACCTCCCTTATGAAGATAGACTGCAGTGTTTGGGGCTCTAGAAAAAAGGCACCTGAGGGGGGACATGATTGAGACATACAAAATAATGCACGGAAGGGATAGAGTCGATAGAGGGATGTTCTTTTCCCTCTCTCAAAACACCAGAACCAGGGGGCATCCGCTAAAACTGAGGGTTGGGAGAGTTAAAACAGATAAAAGGAAGTATTTTTTTACCCAGCGGGTAGTTAATCTGTGGAACTCTTTGCCAAAGGAGATGGTGATGGCATCTGGCCTAGATACCTTTGAGGGGATTGGATGGATTTCTGGAGGAAAAGTCCATCGTGGGCTATGGGCAATGATGGATTGTGCAACCTCCTTACATTAGTAGTAGGCTACTTCAGAGTCCTGGGTGCAAGGGAGTAGCAACAGGATGCAAGCATCTTGTTGTCTCATGCCTCCCTGGGGCACCTGGTGGGCCGCTGTGAGATACAGGAAGCTGGACTAGATGGGCCTTTGGCCTGATCCAGCAGGGCTCTTCTTATGTTCTTAAGCACCAAAGCATCACGCCCAGATAGCATGCTGTAGTGACTACCGTGGGCACCGGCAAGGGACATGGGTGTGCCATGGAAGAAAGTGGCATGGAGCTGGACCCTCCCACCCGCCCTTGCCTCTTTTATGCTCCAAAATGGAGGGATCCCAGAAGCAGGGGGCGTGGCGAGGTTGCACTGAGGGTGTGGTGATGTCTTTCAGCACCACCCCAACCCAGGCGCAATTAGAGCCTCCTCCGGCTCTGTAAGCAGCCCCTCCTTGCCTTTTGAGCCATTCCAGGTGGAGAGAGGAACGTGGAGGAGATGCCTCCTCTTAGTGTGTTGACCCTGCTCTGAAAACCCTACTGGGGGGCAGTGTTGGTGTGATAAAATCCGCCATCTCAAATGACCTCTTCTTCTTCTTCTCCATTTATTTGTAGTCCTAATATGCTACAGTTTAATGTCCTGTCAATTAAATTAAACTGCCAGGGTGAGGCGAAGAGAGCGCTTCAATTGAATCGCCAGATGAAAACTGATCTGCTTGTCATATAAAAGGATTTTCCCCCTTCCCTCCTGTCTGGCAATCCATCGTCTAACATTCTGCCAGACACAGGCCAAATTGTAGCTCAAAAGAGCTGAAAGGAATTCTCATTTCCATAAGGGGAAAGAATGACATCGTATTGTTAGCCTGTCTGCCTATGTATTCAGAGAAGGGGTGAAAATCTGCCCCTGAAAACAGAACTTTTGGGCACAAAGAAATGGCACGTGGAATTGACACATTTTTGATTCTTTCACTGTGAGCACAATCCTAACCTGGAGTTAGGCCGGCACAGTAAGGCCAGCAACATTTTGCCAGCACAAGGGATGCTGCAAAGTGCATTTGGTCCAATCTCGGAGTCAGGGAGGATGGCGCATGTCTGTGTGCTGGCCTCTCTGACGCCCCACACTAGCTGAACTGGGCTGGGGTGGGACCAATTTCCCTATTGGTCACAGTGGCGGTGCTTTACGGCATGGGCACAACAGTGGTGGTCCAACGCAAGTGACATGCATTGGCCCAAGGGGGAGGTTAGGAGTGCTCTGGGAGTCCTGGCATAAGCCTTTTTAAAAATAAAGATCTGAGCTACACTCCTAAATATACTTTCTTGGAATTATTATTCACAAAAACTAAAGACATTTATTTCCAAATAGTGAAGTTTAAAATTTGGGCACTTTCAAAAGGCTGACCCTCCAGATATCTGCATTCCATCATCGCTGATCAGATCTTTCAGTTGAAACAAGCGGCGCCTTCCACATTTGTGAATTAAATTTGTGTATGATATGATTCGTTCAGGAAGCACAGTAACATTTGCCCATGGTGGGAATTTTGCCTTCGACAGTGGAAGGATTAGGGTTTTTTTGCAGGTTTATTTTGGCCGTGAAGCGGTTTCATTTTCTTTCAGTTTCAGAAACGTTGGCTCAAAGGGAACATGTGGCACACAATCATCCCACCACAAGTTACACAAGCAAGTTATATAACCCTGTGTTCAAAGGACCAAAGAATGTGTGATCAGTGAATGGATAGGTCACTGTAATCATGCTAACACCCAGTCATGGTTACTAATTTTGCCTTCCCCATCTGTAAAAAAGAAAATCAAAATTCCGTGCCAAATAGAGACTCGGTAACATAGGCTGATGTCTGTGTTGCATTTACACAGTGCATAAAAGTGTGCACCAGTTAAAGTGAGCACCAGTTAATAAAGCATAACTTAACAGCCCAGTCCACTAGGTCTCAGTGCCAGTCTCCGGCATGCTGCCCTTGCAATGGCTGTCGTGAAAGTGCCATAAAGCATGTTGTTGCAGCCGAGAAAAGGCAGGTGTTAGAGCTGAAGCCAGCCCAGAGGGGAGCTCAAAGAGGCCCAGAGGTATTCTGGGAAGGGGACAAAATGGATGGTGGTGCTGGAGCAGGGATGGGTGGAATAGTCCCAGAAGGGGGGGGCAAAGGCTGTCATTAGATCCTATCCCCCCTTTTGGGCATGATCTGCCAACATGGGGCTGCACATTCCTGTGCCAGTGATTTTGCCGGTGCAGGACTGAGTAGCCCCTTAGCAGCTGCTGGGCTTTCCCCAGGGCAAGGGGACAAACATCTCCTTCCCTCGGGGAGACCTACAGCAGCCTCTTCACTTGCACTGGATTCAGCGGTGGCCATTTTGGCACCACTGAATCATGGTGCGGGCAGTTTGGATAGGATTGGGCTGTAATCTGTTTTAAGTGATTATTCTTGCTTAGGAACATAAAAAACATTGCTTTGCTGGATTGCCTCAAAGTTGATCTAGCACAGAATTCTTTAGAAGAATTCCAGTCCCAATCAATGATACCAAGTAGTCCACCAGAAACTGGCCTCTCGACACGACAGTTGAACTTCTACCCACCACTGGGGTAGGATCACTGCTAACAGGATCTTTATTTTCAGGGTAATCACAACCATCTGAAGGATCCAATCCAGGTCAGAACTGTGGCAGGGCGCACCATGCTTTGGGCTTGATCTGCAGGAACCCCAGATTTAGAAGCCATTCTGTTAAAACAAACAAGCACATTAGTGATACACGCAGTAGTGTCATTTTACCGGTACGCTGGGCGGGTCATTCGGGTGATCGGCAGCGCGCTTGCTGCGTTCCATTGCGTAATGGCTAAGCAGCAGTGGGCGGGCTTTCGCCATTACACAACGGAACGCAACGAGCGCGCTGCCGATCACCCGGATGACCCGCCCAGTGTACCAGTAAGATGACACTACTGGATACACGCAACGTGCAATTTTGTCCCCATGAGGCCATTTTAATCACATCAGTATGGAGGGCCAAAAGTGTCTGAGGGTGCAATCCTAACCTGGAGTTAGGCCAGCACAGTTAGGCCAGCAAAGTTTGGTGGCACAAGGGACACCGTAAAGTATGTTCTAACTACTCTTGGAATCAGAGAAGAGAATAGAATAATAGAATAGAATAGAATTTTATTGGCCATACATGGAATTTCACCATACATGGAATTTTACTTCAGCCCAAAAGCTCTCACATATTTCTTAAACTAATAAATAATACCATCCCATTAACAAACCCTATCAACAAACCCTATTTACAAATAATACCATCCCATTAACAAACAGACGTGCACCACCCTCCATGACTCTGAGAGTGGTCCAAACATGCTTTACAGTGTCCCTTGTGCCAGCCAAACCTTGCTGGCCTAACTGCCGGCCTAACTCCAGGTTAGGATTGGGCCCTGAGTTGGGCTCTGTGGCTCAGCACTCCTCCATTTACCAAGCGTTTCCTTTCCACTAGGTAGGCAGAAAACCTTTCAGCCCCGCCTTTTAAACACCACTTGAATCCCAGCATTTATTTATTGAGTTCCAGCATTTATTAATTAAGAGGGCTGGAGATCTCCTAAGGTGGAGGAGGAGAAATATGGGCTGGGACTGGACACTTTCCACTGGCAGAACCAACTCTGGCCTTGTTCTCTGGAAGGTAATGAAAGGAAGGAATTTAAGGTCATACAAGGGGAACATGTGGTGTGCATTCAGAGTCAGGCCGCATACAGATTTGCAGCATTCCAAATACTTGGAAAGAACATGCTCACCCAAGTGAACAACATGCTATGCAGTCCTATTCTATGTCCAGGAAAGCAGAAGCGCGATCAACACAGTTCCAATGTCAGCCACAAAGGCTACGCAGAAGTGCCCTTTTCTCATCTCTGTGATAGAGCCCGTGCATGTGTACATAGCTGACGGTGCAAGATTTTGCCCCTTGCATTCCCACCTTCTTGTGTACCAAGAGGCTGCAGCTCACACCGCCACCAGGGGTATCACACCAGGGTTCAGTCGAGGTTGTGCTGCATAAGATTGGGGCCCCAATCTCAAAAGTGAGGGATTCCACTTTTAAAGTGGGTTTAGCTGCACAGGTCCAGAGGTGGTTCAGATGACCTGCCGATAGCCCTCCTCCCATGTGATTTAGGAAATACCCAGCTGCAAGGGGAAAGGCCAGGAGGTGTGTTTGCCATGACTGCACGTCCCTGAGGGTGCAATCTTAACCTGGAGTTAGGCCGGCACAAGTGACTTGTAGCAGCCCAGGAGCATTGCAAATGCACAGTACAGCATGTTCGGATTATTCTTGGAGTCAGGGAGGCTGGCGCATATCAGTGACTCTATAACTTGGAGTTAGGCCAGGATAAGTCTTCTGTGCCAGCCCAGGAGTGTACCATAGAGCATGTTTGGACCACTCTCTGAACATTGCCAGTGTTGCGAGTTTGCAACACTCCTAGGCTTGCACAAGCACCTTGAGTTATAACAAGGTTTGCACTGTGCCTAGAAAATGGGGCCTTGGGTGAACAGTGGTAGTGGTGGTTGTTACTCACAGAAATTGTGAGAGCAGCTACCAGGGTCGGCCTTAAGCCAATGTGACCAATGCCATCACATCGGGCCCCGCCCTTTGGGGGCCCCCAAACCAGTGCAGTGTGCATATTGCTTGCTGCTGCCATCAGGATCTCTTAGGATTGTATGTAGGTCAGTAAGGCAAGCAGAGCAGCTTTACCTTGGGCCCTCTCAGCTGCTCCAGCTTCTGAAGTGCCCAGAATGGGCCTCCTGGAAGCAATTGGCAGTGACGTCATCCTGTCACCACCAACTATTTCCAGGTGCCACACTTTGTGTGTGACACAAGTGCTCTTCTTGGTGAGTGGGGGGCCCTGTGGGGAGTATGGGGCCCCCCACAGGGATGCTCTGCATTGGGCCCCACCACTCTAGAGCTGGCCTTGGCAGCTACATTTGGGACAAGGGCATCAGTGATTTTGCTTTTACGGAGGTTCGATTCCTTTCCATGCTTTTCAGAAACACCCAACACACACACGCTCCGGGAAGGGGGAAAACGTGGCTCCAATTACATTCTTAATGAAGACACCTCCTGAAAAAGGCGATGGCACACTCATGCAGTTCACAAAGCCAATTCGCATTAGTAATAGATATTTTTCAAAGGAACGACAACTGGCAGACAATGTCAAAATAAGGGAACGTCAAACTACGAGCATTAGTATGGGAGATTCATTAGGTGCCTGTTAACAACCTTGGGCTTTGATTCTAAAGAGCTCCCTTCAGATGGAACTCTCCAGTAAATTAAAATGACAAATGACAATTATCTGAATTTCAAGTCTCAGGGACAGCCAAGAAACACATTTGATTGCTCTCCTGCTCTCATGCTGCCTTTACGGAGGGTCTTTCGAGCCAGGGTGAAGCTGTTTTTATTTTTCCCTTTTTATGAAAAGATCTGTCATTCATCACCAGCAGCATTTCTCCTGGAACTCCTGGAGCAAATAAAAGTTATATCTTCTGAAGAAATTCAACATGCATGTTATTGAGCAAAAACAGGGAAATCTGTCTCGAATTCTGGCTTTTACAAAACCATCCTTCATTTTCCTCCAGAGATGAGGGATCAAAAAAAGAAGAAGAAAAAGCACACACCATATTTTATATCGGTTATTTATTTAAAAATTAGAGTAGGACTGCAAAGCGATTTCCTTTTGAGAACAGATGCGGCTAATGTTCTGTTTTCGGGTAATTTATACTAATAACGATTGTCATAATGTTTTCGTATATTTCAAAGGCTTCAGCAGCTTTATGGGGGAAGACTGCTGTGACTCCAGGGACCGGCTTTATGGAACAGCCGCAGCTTTCTAGGCAGTTAGCTCAAAAGCAGTGAGAAGGGAAAATAATAGAACTACAATGGCCAAACTCTGGTTGGCAAAATAAGGCCCTGGGGGAGCTGGAAAGGAGCAGGAGTTCAGCATAGGTTCCATGGAACATGCTGGAAACTGTTCAGAAATTCATTTGGAAATTCATTGGTCTGCCGGGGATGTTGTTGTTGTTGTTGTTGTTGTTGTTGTTCAGTCGCTAAGTCATGTCCAGTGATGTCATGCAGGGGGAACGCGGGGGAACTCAGTTCCACTTGTTAAAATTAGGGCTGACTCCACCCACTTCACTCTCCCTCCTTCTCCCTCCCAATTTCTCTGCAAAGAGCTTTTCTTCTTGGTTGGCCGGCACTCAAAGCAGTGATGTCATTCAGGGGGAATGGACCAGAATGGGCGTTCTGGATCCTAACAGGCTCCGTGGCTGGTTCCGGGTTCCCGACAAGTGCCAATCAAAAGTGAGTTCCTGTTCCTAAATCATTGGAATGACACCACTGGTCATGTCCAACTCTTTGCGACGCCCTGGACTACAGCACGCCAGGCCTCCCTGTCCTCCACTAGCTTCCAGAGTTCGCCCAATTTCATGTTCATCGCTTCGGTGACACTGTCTTCCATTCTCCAACAAACCAAGAGCAATGAAGAGAAAAGCAGAGAAGATGATCAGGGGGCTGGAAAACAAATTTGATGAGGCTAGGTTGAGAGAACGTGGTATGTTTAGCTTGGAGAATTGAAGACTGAGAGGGGATATGATAGCACTCTTCAAATATCTGAAGGGCTGTCATAAGGAAGAAGGGACAAATTTGTTCTCATCTGCCCTTGACAGTAGAACTAGGCCCAATGGGTACAAACTGCAAGAGAGGAGATTCCGGTTGGACATCAGGAAGAATTTCTTGATGATAAGGGCAGTTTGACAGTGAAACAGATTGCCGAGGGAGGTGGTAGATTCTCCCTCACTGGAGACTTTCAAGCAGAGGCTCGACAGGCACCTGTTGGAGTTGCTCTAGGAGGATTTCCTGCTACAAGCAGGGGGTTGGACAAGATGACCTTGTAGGTCGCTTCCAACTCAATGGTTCTATGAAGAGACACCTTCACCGTGCACTGGATGACTGCAAGGCCAGTTAAGGGTCCAACCTTATTCAACATTCCAGTGCCGATGCAGCTGTGCCAAAAGGGCAGATGTTGTATCCTGCGGTGGAGGAGCAATCACCCTGGCCTCCTCTAGGTAAGGGAATGGTTGTTCCCTTATGTCGGGGCTCCATTGTAGCTGCATTGTAGCTGTCGGCACATTTGTGAGGGTGCCCTTCTCTGTCCACCGACTGGCATTCACCGTTCCGCCTTCCACTTCCTGGATTGGAAAAGATTGGAAAACGGAGAGAGCCAGCATCTGGTTTGGAGGTAGCTACTGTATCCCGGGGAACACACTGCTCCTAATTTGGCCCTATAGGGGGCTTTTTGGAAGGAATGTCTTTTAGGGTGCAATCCCACCCTCCAAGTACTGCCAACGCAACATGCTTGCGTCAGCGCTACATCTTTAACGCAGCTGTGGGGATGCCGAGCAGTTCCCCCGCATCAGCGCTAAGGCTCCCAGGCCGGCATTAGCTGTAGCGCTGGCCTGGGAGCACGCGGAGAGAGCTGCCTCTGTGCCAGCCAAACTCAGCTGGTGCAGGGGCGGTTCTGGGAGGAGGGAGGGCGAGAAGGAGGTGGTACTGGGCGGGGGGGGTAGGTGGGGGTTGGGCGGGCCGGCAGGCGTGCTGACCCAGGGAGGGGGTGGGACCAGGATGCAGCTGTGAGGCTACATCCAAGGCCCTGTTGGGAGGCCGCATGGCTCTGATTTGGTCCGTGTAGCTTCTTTGGATCTGCACTTGCCATACAGCAGGCGCAGATCTGAGGAACACCATGGTGTGGCTAGAGCCTCCCCTGGGGCAAGGGGACGAACATGCCCTTGCCCCGGGGAGGCCCCCCAGCGCACCTAAGGTGCACTGAATTTGGAGCAGGCCAGCTGGACTCGCCAATCCAGTCAGGCGCGTATCTTACCTGTGGCCCCGCATGGCACGAGCCATGGGGCGCCATGCAGCGGTGGGGCACCATCGCGCATGGAACTGTGCGTTATTTGGTCCTCCCGCCTGCCCACGCTTCCCTTAGCTCGGAAATGGAGTGTTTCTGGGCTAAGGGAGGCGTGTCTGAGTGATGTGCAGGGGTGGGGCGATGTGGGGGGCGCAGTTTCAGCGCCAGCCATGGGGCGCACCCGGACCTCCGTGCATGCCTGAATCCAGTGCAATTTAGAATTGCACTGTTAATTTTTTTTTTAAATATGATCACAATTGCCCTCGAATTGTTGAGGAATGTTGAGGAATTTTCATACTCTGTCTTTCTAGGAGTTAAGATTGGGAGTGGAGATATTTTGACCCTAATACACAGGCTTATAAATGCACATGCATGAACGCCAAATTCTGGAGCCAGTATTGCAAAACTAGTTGTCAAAGTGGAAACCCACGTACCTTTGGCAGGATGAATGGGTGTTATAGGTTACATGATTTCCATTTGTGTTTAATAAAGTTAAACCCAACCACAATCTGGTGTCTTCCTTGGGGATGGTACAAAGGTAATAGGCTACCTCAGAATGCCAGATGCAAGGGAGTGGTAGCCGGACACAAAGTATCTGGTTGTCTTGCATGCTCCCTGAGGCACCTGGTGGGCCACTGTGAGATACAGGAAGCTGGCCTAGATGGGCCTTTGGCCTGATCCAGTGGGGCTCTTCTTATGTTCTAATGTTCCTTGGTCTTCAACCAGTGGGCCATGGACCACACCTGCAACATAACGTAAGTTTGCTCCATCCCAAGATTCTGGGAGGGAGCAAACAACACATGTGAGCCTTGTGAGGGGCTCAGTTTATAGGGAGTGATGTGTGTGGCAGTGTGCAAGGTCCAATGCGAGTGAGTGATGCGCCACTGGTGTGATACGCCACTTCAGAGTCCTCTGAGGATTCCCTCTTTGCACACAGAACTGCAAGTGTGGGAGGTGATTAACCGTGGCAATGGCTCTTTTATCAAAGTGAATTTCGCCGTGTGAGAAGCAGTGACAGCAGTATAATTTCCTCAGCAGCGTGACTTTGACTTCAGAAGGTCGTGGGATTCCTTTTTGCAGGCATCCTTGAGAAGGCTGGAGGAAGGCCATCTATATTTCAATGCCGACCAACGAAACCCTTTATCAGAGATAAAAGGCAGGGTAATCACAGCCAGCTCTGAGAATTAGCTCTATCTGAACAATTCTTAAAATGGGCCAGACAGATGTAAGGGATGATGATTTGAAATTTACAAAATCTGATTAGAGATGAAAGATGGTGAAAATAACACTTAGATGATGTGGGAAAGAGACATGGATAAGTTATTCACTGATGAAAAAAGTTGCATTTGTAAAACAGGATATAACACTTCTGCCTGTGTTAATTTGAGAGAGCATTTGGGGGGTGCGGTGCAGGAAGGGTCAATGTTCCATCTGCTAGCCTGCAGAAAAGGCACCCAGCACAAGGTTTGCTGTAACGGGCAGCGCAATCCTAAACCTTGCGCAGCGTCAGTGCAACGGGGTTGCACTGATGCTGCACCCTTAGTGCCAATGCGGGAGCACCAATTGGCACCCCCGCGTTGGCGCTAAGGCAACAGGACTGGCGCTGCAGGCAGCGGTGGCCCTGCTGCTCCCACGCTGAGCGAAGCTGGTTGGCGCGAGGGAGGCGCCATGCCGAGGCAGCACAGGGATTGGAGGGAGGGAGGGAGGCAGGGGTGTGACATGGGTGAGCTTGGGAGGTGGCCATACGGCCACATCAGTGATGTCATGTAGGGGGTACGCGAGTACCTGTTCCTAGGATTACGGCTGGCTCTGCCTATTCGCCCGCCCACTCGTCAACTCCGTCGGCGCTCCGCCCCGCCCCCTGCAACGTTTGAATTTCCTGCACGTTTGAGTTGCCTGGCAGCGAGCGGAGCGGAGCGAAGCGAAAAGAGGGAGACCGATGGCAGCAGCAGCGTGAGCAGGTAGGCTGCCTGGGGCTCCCTCTCCCGAGGAGGCGCGGCGGTTCCTGGGGGGTGGGATTTTGGAATTTGTCTCCAAAAGATTTTGGAATTGCTGAAATGAGCTGGTGGCTTGTTTAAACTTGCCTTGCCTTCCCAAGCCAGGCCAGGCCTTGCCTTGCCTTGCCTTGCCACTGAAAAATGAGCTGCTCAGGGGTTGCTCTCGAATACTTTTGGAACTGTTGGGTCACTTTAACATGATGTCAGGCCTCCTTAACATGTTCTGGGGGTGCTGTGGAATACTGTTGCAACTGTTGGGTCAGTTTAAAATCGTCTGAGGCCTCAAAAAGGGCTTTTTTCATGTCACTTCCTGCCACGACATCACTTCCAGCTTATGACGTCACTTCCAGTGGGCGGGTCCCAACACGTGCCAATCAAAAGTGAGTACCTGTTGTTAAATCATTTAGATGACACCACTGGGCCACATCCTAAGCCTGTCAGGGAGACTGCAGCCCCAATTCAGGCCCCACAGTCTCCTCGGATCTATGCCCGCTCTTTAGCGGGCGCAGATCCGAGGAGCACATAGGGGAGGCTGGAGCGCACGCTCCCTTGCCACAGGGAGGCTGTGGTTGGTGCTGGCTGGCCGGTGCTCCTACCCCAGCGCTGGGTAGGATTGCACCCTAAGGGTGCAATCCTAACCAACTTTCCAGCACTGGGCAATGCAGCTTTGAGGTAAGGGTACAAAACATTCCCTTACCTTGAGGAGGCCTCCTTGACTGCTCCCCAAGTGCAGGATGCAGCACATGTCCCATTGGCACTGCTATGTCAGTGCAGGAAAGTTGGCTAGGGTTGCACCCTAAATATCAGCATCTCTGGAATGGGCCTCTTCGTACATTACTTTTTCAGTTATGCCACTTTAAAAAAATCTACAGTGTATACCTGGAAAAATATACAGGGCAAAACTACAAATTAACGGTGCAATCCAGCGATGGGAGCTGCAAATTGAGAAGGGGAATGCTGGGCGGGACTTAGGCGGGACTTACACATGTTTGGCAGCCCGTCCGCAGCGTTCCGCGGCTGCCCTGGCCTCAGGGGGGCTACTGCTCTCCACGGAGGACGGGGGGTGCGCCGGGTGCCTGGGCAAGCAGCGGTGGGGCGCGCCAACCAGGGGCAGCCCCCCCCGAGGCCAGGGCAGCCGCGGAACGCTGCGGACGGGCAGCCAATCATGTGGATGTCCCGCGTAAGTCCCGCCCAGCGTTCCCCTTCTCAATTTGCAGATCCCATCGCTGGTGCAATCCCAACCTGGAGTTAGGCTGGCACAGTTAAGCCAGCAAAATTTAGCCAGCACGAGGGACACCATACAGCACGTTTGGACCACTCTTGGAGTCAGAGAGGCCACCACACAGATGTGTGCCATCCCCCCTGACTCTGAGGGTGGTCCAAACAGGCTTTATGGTGGCCCTCATGCCTGGCAAGCTTTGCTGGCCTAGCTGTGCCGGGCTAACTCCAAGTTAGGATTGCGCCCTAAATGTAGTTCTGCAATTGTTGTAGAAGGCTTATTTGTACACCCTGGAAGTGCTTAAAAAAAATAAGGGCCCGATCCTGTCCAAGTTTCTGGTGCTGATGCAGCTGCAATGCAGCCCCAAGGCAAGCAAACAAATGTCCCCTTACCTTGAGGAGGCCTCCCTGACTCC
Organism: Lerista edwardsae; assembly: GCA_029204185.1. Taxonomy (NCBI): domain Eukaryota; kingdom Metazoa; phylum Chordata; class Lepidosauria; order Squamata; family Scincidae; genus Lerista; species Lerista edwardsae. The sequence goes on along the minus strand of JAJKFI010000044.1, from coordinate 3,115,551 downwards.
CCCCTCCATCACAGAATGCAGCACCCCCCCCATTGGGACTGCCACATCAGGGCTGGAAAATTGGATCGGATTTGGCCCCAAGAAGCACTTTGCTGTGTCAGATCATTCAATTTCTTTCCCATTGTGGGCAAACTGCCATTTTCCTCACAAGCAGCAGCCTTCACTGCTTTTGTGCCCACCCAGTGATGGACATTTAGAGCTATACTGCCTTTGGACATGGAAGCTCTACAGAGTTGCTGACTGAGCAAGAGGACTTTTTCAAGTGGTGTTCCTCTTATATTTAGCAAGGGGAGAGTAATTGTCCCCACACAGCCCTACACAGTGTTATTTCTAGTGGCTGCTGCTGGTGGTGTTCTGTATTTTTTTAGAGTGTGAGCCTTTTGGGGACAGGGAGCCATTTCACTTTATTATTATTATTATTATTTGCGGGTAAACCGCTTTGTGAACTTTGTGTTGAAAAGCGGTATATAAATACTGCTGCTGCTGCTGCTGCTGTGAAACCTATCAGCCATTAATGTGTCAAATCCCTTTTCAAAGCAACCTAATCTAGTGTTGACCTGCAAATTTGGTGGAAGCAAATTCCATGGTTAACTATGGGGTTTTCTTCTTAGCTTGCAATTTGCTAAGTACGTGTTGACTAGTATGTGTTGCTGTCGCTGCCTGGAATGGCTCTGGTGGCAAGTGGGAGGGGGCTACTTGTACAGAGTGTTGTGAAGCCTGAAGTATTTTGTTGCAGTAGGAAAAGCAGAGTGTGTCCCGTTGCGGGGACAAGAGT
>JAJKFI010000044.1:3079441-3092680 GCA_029204185.1 Lerista edwardsae | reverse complement strand
ATAATAATAATAATAATAATAATAATAATAATAATAATAATAATAATAATAATATTTACAATATTATTATCTACCCCTGCTATCTGAGCAAGAGGCACTTTTTCAAGTGGTGTTCTTCTTATATTTAGCAGGGGGAGAGTAATGGTCCCTCTTCACCCCTGTGCAGTGTCTTTTCTAGTGGCTGTTGCTGGGGGTGTTCTCCATTCCTTTAGATTGTGAGTCCTTTTGGGACAGGGAACCATTTAACTTTATTTTTACTATTCATCTGTGAACCACTTTGTGAACTTTTGTTGAAAAGCAGTATATAAACATTGTTGATTGATTGATTTCTGAAACAAAGAGCATCATCCTCACAAGAGGCGTATTCTAGGGCGTTCTTGGTTGTGGGTCGTTAGTTGGGTTGGCTCAGCTGCTACATGGGGTAAGGGAATCTCTGGCTGCCCCTTTTACCTCTGGTTGCTTCTCCTGTCCTGCAAGATACAGCAGTGGCCAATTTGGCACCCATATACAGTACCTCTGGGCAGGTGAGCAGCACAGAATTGGGCTGCCCAAATGGAAAAGTAGCATCAGTGATGATTAACACTTCCTCAGCTCACCACTTTATGTGCATAATCAGCAAATGTTTTGCATAATATACTTGGGGAAATTTGATACTTGGGGAACTGGAATATGACAACTCTAATCACATGAAAATGTTGGAGCAGATGACCTGCTTCCTTCCCTCTCTCTCCCCACAATCACTGTAGAACTTCAGAAAGGAATTGTTTTTCTTTTCAAAAGTTGTATGTACAGTTTTAGAACTGATAGCAGAGTAAACACTATTTGAATATGAATATTCCACAAGGAGATAAATTGTTTTGTTGCAAATTGTTTCTTAAGGCTCTAATTAGAAGAATTTGAAATATACAGCCGGCTTCTAATGGTCTTCTTGATAAACAGAATGTCTGGAACACAGTAGGGATTTGTGCTAATATGATATTATTTCAGCATTCGGAAGAACATGGTAATTCAGAGCGGATCTTTTTGCTCGAAAAAAAGTCAGTATTCCATGGATCATTTTAAAGGATGTACATGAGAAAATATCAAATATATTTTGAACCCACAAAAAAGACTAGGGCTATAATACTTGGCGTATGTTTCTGGGAGTAAGCCCCGATGCACATAGTAGGACTTCTGATTAAACAAGCATAGGATGGCACTGTAGGACAATGGGTTTGGCAACGGAGGTCAGACAAATTGCCAGGGATGCGCTTCAGTCACTGGGCCTGAATCACGAGTCAAGTCATGAGTCAGCGGCTCTGCGACTCGACTCGATTCCTGAGTCATTTCAAGAAACAAGTCAAGTCCTTGAGAAAAAAAGAAAAGCCCTTAAGCCCTCCTTCTCCCTTCAGTTCTATTTTTGTATTTTAGGATTTTTTGGCCAGGACATTTGATAGAATGAAGATACTACACTCCGATTTCATTGAATTCTGCATGAAATTCCACATCGAATGATATCTAACATGACAGTTTTATACCTACAAATTGTGATTTTCATTGCATTCTGCATTAAATTACCTTTCCAATGATATCTAACATGGTGGTATTATTCATACAGACCAAGGTTTTCACCATTTTGGCCAAGCTCATCTTGTTGCCCCCCCCTTAAAGCTTGTCACCCGGTGCAATTGCAACCCCTGCACTTCTTTAGCTCTGCCCTTAGAAATAACGTATTATCATCTATTTACTGCAATTAAGTACGACATTGCTACCAGTTCTTAAGCACCCCTACATTGCTGTCATCATTTTGAATTGCTCCCACGGCAAGTGGGAGTGGCTGCTTACATGGAGCATTGTGGTGCCTGCTGTACTTAGCACGCTACCCCCCTCTGGCCAGGCTTCTGTTTCTAAGGCAGCCTGGTGGAATAGCTGCTGAGGGAGGCAGTTCTAGGGAAGAGGGAGCCAAATAGCAGGCTGCTAAAGGGGGCCTCCCTCTCTCACCCAGTGATGTCATGCACCCACTACGCACCACTACGCGAGTACCGGTTCCTAGAAGTTGAGTACCCACTCGAAGCTGGCCCCTGCTATTTAATCAGGGAACAGTTGAAGCAAAATATGTGTATATACACATCTCTAGAAAGCAAAGCAATAGAAGTTAAATCACTAACCACAAGCTGAAGTTATTACAAACATGATCACATCCATGGCAACAATCATGACATCACTTCCGGCTTATGACGTCGCTTCCGGTGGGCGGACCCTGACAAGTGCCAATCAAAAGTGAGTACCTGTTCCTAAATCATTTGGATGACACCACTGCTCTCACCTCTCCTGCAGATATTAAGAGGAGGCAGAGGCCAACTCCCTGCTCACTGAGCAAAGAGGCAGCTTTTAAAGCGGTGACTCATCCTTCGGAGGGAGAAAGCAATTTTGCCTGATCATCCCAGAACAGCTTGCTTTTCCTTGCCTATTTCCTGGCATCTCCCTTGTGTCATTTTTCTTTTTACGACTGTGAATCCCTTTGGGACAGGAAAACGTCAGATTCCTTTGCTATGTAAACCACTTTCAGAAGGTTGGTTGGAAGATATAAATAGCCTCACAGCCCAATTCTAACTAAATCCTCATGCAGCAATGCAGCCACACCAGGGAAAGGTATGCTGCATCCTGTAGGGGAATTTTTGGCTGCTGGAGGTTTCCTTGGGGTGAGGGAGCATTTGTCCCCTTGCCCTGGGGTAAGCCCCAGCAGCTGCAACAGGTCACCTCGAACCTGTGCCAGTGATAATGTTGGTACAAGTCCAACAGGTATGTCAGACCCAGGAAAGGGGGTCAGGATTTGGCTTGCATCACCACTGCTGAACCTGCCCCTTTCCATGCCTGATTCACCCACCCACCCTGTCTCATAAGAACATAAGAAGAGGCCTGCTGGATCAAGCCAAACAAGGCCCATCTAATCCAGCTTCCTGTATCTCACAGTGGCCTACCAGGTGCCTCATGGAGCACACAAGACAACAAGATGCCTGCATTCCGTTGCCACTCCCTTGCACCTGGTATTCTGAGGTAAAATTCTGAGGTGAACACACTGGTGGTTAGTCAAGATTCTCCACAGCATTTCTCTTTGTCAGCCACCAGAACCAGATGCTCCTCTTCAAACATGTACTCATAGGAACACAAGAACAACCCCACTGGATCAGGCCAAAGACACATCTAGTCCCACCTCCTGTATCTCACAGTGGCCCACCAGGTGCCTCAGGGAGCACACAAGACAACAAGATGCCTGCATCCTGTTGCGACTTCCTTGCACCTGGCATTTTGAAGTAAATTCTGAGGTGAACACACTGGCGGTTAGTCAAGATTCTCCACAGCATTTCTCTTTGACAGCTGCCAGAACCAGGTGCTCCTCTTCAGACATGTACTCATAGGAACACGAGAACAGCTCCACTGGATCAGGCCAAAGGCCCACTGGATAGTTAATAACTAGATTTACACCAATGACGTAGCTATTGACACAAATGGCAGGCATGAGTCTTGCCCTCTATTCCTCCTCCTGGAAGCAGCCATAGGCAGAACAGTGACTTCAGCTGTTCAACCCACATTCAACAGGTGGGCAGCCCAATCCTGAGTTGCCCGACTCCTGTCGGAGCAGTGGTAGCAAAATGGCTGCCACTGAATCCCACAAGATGCAGCCGCCGCCAGTGTCTCCTCAGCAGGCCACCACCGGGTACCACTGACCATTATTATTATTATTTATTTATTAAATTTTTACCCCGCCTTTCTGCCTAAAAAGGCATTCAAGGCGGCATTACAAAACAGATTAAAAACAGACCATGCAAGCATGATCCTTCCCAACCCCTACCCTGAAACTACTTACTGGAGTAAACTGCTGGAGTACCGGCAGCCATTCCTCACACTAATTAGTGCAAACGAGTAACTAACGAATTAGGACACTAATTAGTGCAGGCCCAGTGCCAGCTCTTCCTCCTCCTACGATGTTGTGAATGTGCTTTATGGCACATTGGCAATACTTGTAACCAGTGGTACACACTTTGTTGTTGTTCAGTCGCTAAGTCGTGTCCGACTCTTCCCGACCCCATGGACCACAGCACGCCAGGCCTCCCTGTCCTCCACTGGCTTCCGGAGTTCACCCAATTTCATGTTCATCACTTCGGTGACACTATCTAACCATCTCATCCTCTGCCACCCCCTTCTCCTTTTGCCTTCAATCTTTCCCAGCATGAGGGTCTTTTCTAAAGAGTCCTCTCTTCTCATCAGGTGGCCAAAGTATTGGAGCTTCAGCTTCAGGATTTGTCCTTCCAGGGAGCAATCAGGCTTGACTTCCTGGAGGATTGACCGATTGGATCTCCTTGCAGTCCAGGGGACTCGCAAGAGTCTTCTCCAACACCATAATTCAAAAGCATCTATTCTTCGGCGCTCTGCCTTTCTTATGGTCCAGCTCTCACAGCCATACATTGCTACTGGGAAAACCATAGCTTTGACTATGCGAACCTTTGTTGGCAGCGGGATGTCTCAGCTTTTGATTAAGTTGTCTAGGTTTGCCATAGCTTTTCTCCCAAGAAGTAAATGTCTTTTAATTTTATGGCTGCAGTCACCATCTGCGGTGACCTTGGAGCCCAGGAAAATAAAGTCTGTCACTGCTTCCATTTCTTCCCCTTCTATTTGCCAGGAAGTGATGGGAGTGGTTGCCATGATCTTAGTTTTTTTTAATGTTGAACTTCAAGCCAATTTTTGCACTTTCCTCTTTCACTCTCATCAGAAGGTTCTTTAGATCTTCCTCACTTTCTGCCATTAGAGTGGTATCGTCTGCATATCTGAGGTTGTTGATATTTCTCCCAGCAATCTTGATTCCAGCTTGTGAATCATCCAGCCCAGCCTTTCTCATGATGTACTCTGCATATAAGCTAAGGTACACACTTACTGTGGGTGATATGGGCCTTTGAATTGGTCCCTAAATCTATATTCGTTTAACAGTCAACTTTTCCTGAGATGCTCACTGTAGTATTGAACATTTATGGCCCAATCATCCCAGAGCCTTCTGCTGATGGATCTCACTATCCATCCCTGTAAGGCTGGCTCCACTGTCACTCCAAGCTGCTCTGGGATTGGGTGGGTCACTGCTGATGATGCAGGTGCTGAGAAGTCCTGGGCTAGCAGCAGTGGGTGGCTGAACCTCTGCCAAAGCAGGTAGGTCAGCGGAGGGGATGATTTGGGAGAGGAACAGGCTAAGCAGGGCACAGGTCTTGGCTGCAGGTTTGTTCATGAGAACCTATGTCCCTGGCTCAGGCTTGACACATCCCCTTGGACCTATCACAGTGGTTCCCAAACTGTGGGTCGGGACCCACCAGTGGATTGCAAACCAATTTCAGTTGGGTCGTGAAGGCCCATATTGAAAATATGGGAAGATGGGATGCTGGAAAGGGGGAGGGCTGTGTGGTTGTTTTGCTTGTGTCAAGGTTGTAAATAGGTTTTTTTCCCCCCCTTTTCTGATTCACTTTGCTCTTGGGAAATGGCTGAGAAATAACCGAACTGATGGCTGCATTCTCAGGAAAGCAGCAGGCTCCGGCATCACAATGATGCGCTTCAGGCCATGATGTCACTTCTGGTGGGTCCCAGACAGACTGTCATTCTGAAAAGTGAGTCCCAGTGCTAAAATGTTTGAGAAAACTGACCTATCCGTTTTACGCCAGCAAAATAGCTGGCATGGACCCAAAGCCAGTTGGGGCCCAGAGAGCAGTTGAGTTAAAAACACACACACACATTCTTATGTTTCTGCTGCTGCCTGTGCCCTAGCTGGCCTATGGAATGCAGTGGAAGTTGTTTTGGTCTTGGATAGAATTGGGCAGTGAACCATTCCACCAACTAGAGGGGAGGGAATCTTGACCCAATGCAGGGTGATGCTCAGAATTTGGGGCAGGATGTCTTGTTGAACCACTTTTGAGCACGGACCACACTGCTAATGTGTTTGACATCTATATTTTTTACTGTTATTTAAATTATGTATAATATGCCTCTTAATCATGGAGTTACCTGGGGCAGCTATTTGTGTAAGTGGGAAAACTGCTGCAGAATCTACCCTGGTCACATTTAATTTCAGAAGAAGCCACTTCTCGGAACTGAAAGGTTTAGTTAATGCATAGTTTGGCCTTAGGGGGAACCAGCGATACTTTTATAAAATTATGAATGATCTGGAGAAAGCATAGAGAAAGATTCCCACCTTTCTCGTAATAGTTGTACTCTGGGACATCTAATGGGTTTGATTGGCAGGAGATTCAGGAGAGAGAAAGGGATTGCGTAAGGCTAGCGGCAACCATACCTACGTTGTTTGGACCTGACCATGGTGATGCTTGCCTTAGTAACATCAAGATTAGACTACTGTAATGTGCTCTATGTGGGACTGCCCTTGAAAACAGTTCAGCAACTTCAGCCAGTGCATCATGAGGCCACCCCTGGGTGTGGACTGTGGAAGCTCTTTCCCCAGCACCACCATCAGCTGCTCTCTGCTGCTGAGCTGAGGTGTCTGCTGAAAGGGCAGCCCACAGGACAATTTGACCAGTGGTGCTATGCTGCTGGAACGCTGGGCGGGACATCCAGGTGATCGACAGCCCGCCCGTTGCGTTCCAGAGCGTTACGCCGTTTGCGTAACCAATTACGCCGCTTGCGTAACCAATTACGCCGCTTGCGTACATTACACAAACAGCGTTATGCTCCGGAACGTGACGGGTGGGCTGCCGATCACCCGGATGTCCTGCCCAGCGTTCCGGCAGCATAACACCGCTGAATTTGACTCTCCATATCTTAAAAATATGATCAAGATTTGTGTATTTTCTTTTCCGTTTGCAGCTAATGAGCTCCTAAGTGAGAAGAAAGTGCTTATTTCTGGTCAGGACCTGCTTAATGACATCACTTCCTTCCTGCTTTATGACATCAGCCAGCATCATAAACGCTGTTTGGCCCACTGAATGAAATGAGTTAGACACCCCTGATGTAGCTCATTGTGGTCTACTCTAACTGGCACTGCTAGTAGCCATCCTATAGGTATTTCCCTATCTATAACCATTCTATCTGAAGAAGACAGAGGTTGAATCTTGGAACTTCTACATGCCAAGCATGTGTTCTACCACTGAGCTATGGCCTCGTCTGTCCATGAAAACAGCCAGTTATCAACCTTGAACAACTGTTGACTCTGTATTGCAAAACAAGGAACTCTGTGAATTAGAACAGTTAAAAGAAAATATTTTTTACCCAGAGGGTAATTAATCTGAGGAGCCCCATGCCAGAGGATGTGGCGATGGTGTTTGGCTTGGATGCCTTTAAACTTTCTACCAATTATGTGCTGGAGATTGCATTTCTATCAGTGTGGCTCTAATGCATCATTGGTAGAAAATGGTTTTAAAAGGGGATTGGACAGATTTCTACGTCCAGAAACGTCCATCCCAGGTTACAAGCTGTGATGGCTGTGTGCAACCTCCTGGTTTTTAGAGACAGACAACCTCAGAATGCCAGGTGCAAGGGAGTGGCAAAAGGATGCAAGCATTTGTTGTCTTGTGTGCTCCCTGAGGCCACTGTGAGGTATAGGAAGATGGACTAGATGGGCCTTTGGCCTGATCCAGTTGGCCTTTTTTTATATTCTTAAAATGAAATTGCATTTAAGAATTCACTCAGGTCAAAAGGTTCATTTTGGGATACATTTGTCCATAGTGTCTGCTATAAAACATGAGCTGAAATTGCCAAGCATGTGAATGGATGAGAGGCTGGGAGCAACAAAATCATGGTCATGTAGAGAAGCAGTTTCTTGGCTAAAAGAAGCTGCAGCAGACATGCTAACCTTTGGCCTTTCAGCAGTGTATTCACTCAGTATCGAAGTGCAGAAGACAAAGTTGGATGGTGTCCCTTATTGTAAAGGATGTTCCCAACATGAAAGAGTGGTCTTTTATTGTAGGACTTCACAACCGCCATCAAATGCCATATTTATAGACGTCCCAACACTCCATAGAACAAACACCACAGCTGTGCTGCGCTTCTGATTTTTGAAAACTTGATCTGGCGTCCAAAAGCAACACAGAAGATGCACTCCGGGATTTTTGTTTTTTTTAAAACCTTCTGTGGAAGGACAGCGAGCTGGCTACCTTTCATCTCCCCTCTGTTGGAAATTTGTGCGACTTGCTTTTCAAAGAGCTTTCGCATCAGATGGCCGCAAAAAGGTAATTCACATTGCAGGAAGTTCTGGACTCCGACCAAACTCTTCTCCTTCCCCTTTGTATTAGAAAAATCTGAGGGGCCTGGATTATTTCTAAAGGACAGAGAAACATTGAGCTGGAAAATGCTTGTGTACATACAGTATTGTGTGGAAGGGCCCTTGAATGATGTCTGGGAAAAAGGGTGGTTGTAGGAGCTGCTAAGCATGTTCAGGTGTATCTGAAGCATGAAGTCCAAATTCCAGAATAATTAGGAGTGGTGTGTGTGTGTGTGTGTGTGTGTGTGTGGTGTGTGTGTGTGTGTGTGTGTGTGTGCGCGCAGAGACGAACCGAGCGCCAAGTGCGCCCACGGCAGGGCGACGAAACCGCGCCCCCTGCATGTCGCCCCACCCCCCGTGTGTCGCCACGCCACGCCTCCCTGTGCCCAGAATAGCTCCATTTTGGAGCGAAACGGACACCAGGGAGGGAGGGCAGGCCAAACAGCGTGGGTTAGCACGCGGTTTACTCTGCACAATGGCGCTCCAGTGCCCCACCACTGCCGGCGGCCATGGCTCGCGCCACCCCGGGCTGCACCCACGCTCCGCCTCTGTGTGTGTGTGTGTGTGGGGGGCATTTGCAGGGAAGAATCAGTAGGCAGAAGTAGTTACCTTTTCCCCAACCTGCATATTTCCCCTTCAAAGTCCCTTCATAGCCATTGTTAAAACTCATTCCTACAGGAGTCAACCAGTACTATTATTACTAACACTATAATACTATAGTACTATTATAGTATTATAGTACTATTATTACTAACACTATAATACTGTAACACAGCGGTCCTCAAACTCTCCGGGAATTGAGGACGCTGGTGAGTGCTGGCGGGGGCAGGGACTGGTGTGCCCTGATGGTGCCATAGCAATCACAGCACTGTGGGGGATATGTAAATGGGGGGTTGTGAAGTGCCTAGAGGGCTCTCGAGGGTCGCAGCCGGCGGTGTCATCCTGGCGGAATGGCCCGGTACACCATTCCGCTAGTTCCGCGGACGGGCCCAGGCCGCGCCGCCTCTCCCGAGGATGGGTGAGCTGCTCCTGGGCCCGCCCGCTCTCCCGTGCATCTGAACCGCTCTGAAATGGAGCAATTCGAGGCGCGGGGAAGCATGGCTGGCCTCCGCCATAGGGGCAGAGGGCTGCCAATCATCCGGGCGTTCCGGTTCCTGGCGCGCCCGGATGGCATCACTGGTCACAGCCCCCTTCACAAGCCTCCCCTCTGCTCCAGGGAGCTCCAACTTGCAATCAGAACTAACTTCGAGCTTTCGATTGGAGCTCCAATCTGAGTTTTCAATCAGAGCCTACTGTGTGAAGATTATTCTGAATAACAACAACAACTTTATTGCGGTCACAGACCAGCCCAAAGATAAAATCAAGTACAATAATTATGTATGGGATGTAGGCGATATAGGGAAAAAAAGTATTAAAAGGGTATTGGACAATCGAGCCCAAGCCAGATCAAGGCTGACCCCACCACCCACAAGTCAATCCCAGCTCCAACATCATGACACATCTCCATTGGCAAATGTCCTACTTTCAACAATTTGTCTCTATTTAATTATGATACTGATACATACCTGCACAGGATTCTGAATGCATATAAGAGGTGGAGTAGAGTAGGGATGACCTTCCATACATTCTGTCTGCATGTTCCTTTACAGGAGGAGCTCTTTGGATGAGGGATGCCTGCAGAGACTTGCCTTCGGTGACATTGGCTTTCTTGAGAGCAGTTTTTGGACACAAACATGGAACTCATTCGGTGACCTTAGGCAAGCTTTGCAAACCTCAGCCTCATGTCTGTAGCCAAAGGGGTGGTGGTCAGAATGCTCCCTGATGTTTCCAGGTGGGGGTTGTAAATATTCCCAGAAGATTATACATGGGAACGCTTTGTGCACACATACGTGCTATAAAACGTCTAAGCACAATCATTCTTAATCAGATGCTTTAGGCCTGGAGAGCATCAACAGGTGAACAAAAATGAAAACATGTTTGATTTGCAGTTCATGCCAAAACGAAACAACCGTGTCCATGTTGCAGAAAGCAGCAGGAAAAAAAGAAAGAAAAAGGAACGTGTTCAGCCTTGCCAAAGAGATTTCGTTTCCAAACTCAAAGACATAATTAAAAAAAAATGTATAGAGTTCACCCGGCTCAGATAATAATATCTGAGGCTAAATCCAAGCCTTCCGGTAAAGCGCTCAAAATGCACGTCATTAAACTGCGGGGTTCACTTTTATATTTCGCAAATTGGAGCGCACTTAATTAAGAACGCTGAGAGCAATCATGTGGGCATTTAAAAGATTTTCCTTGAAAATTGAAGAAAAAAATGCATTCAATGCTTTGAATTCCATCTGTTTCCTATTGACGGAATGCCACGTTCCTCGGCTACCTGATCCACAGAAACGTTTCCCATCGTACTTGGAACATAAGAAGGTATCGTGCCCGGTTGCAGACCCAGCCAATGGGCTGCCCAGGGACAGAGGGGTGGCGGTGTGCCCCCTCTGCTGCTTCCCCGCCCCCGTGCACTGCTCCGCCCACAAGCCATGCCAGGCTCCATTTTGGAGTGTATGATGGCAGGGGCGGGTGCAAGGGCTGAAACTGCTTACCTCTAGGCAAGGCAAGGCGCCTCATCACCCACCCTCCTCCCGCCCCTGGAGCTCCATGTCTGGGGCTTTGGCCCCCCCAGACATAATGGTAGCCAGTCCTAGCCCCGCATTGGATATGGTGCAGGCCAGTTGGGTTAGGATTGGGCTGCCCATCCCTTTTCCATATGTCTGCAAGCAATATTTCTTCAGCAGTCATCTTAGAGGAGAAAAAGACCTCTTCAGCTGAATGGGGGGGGGGGCACTCCCACTTCTGAGTGGTCCCCTTAGCAATAGTGCACATGCTCCAGTGTGACAACCCCAGAGTAGAACTGTCGGAATCCTCAGAACTGGTGTTTGGAGGGATGAAGCAGTTTGCTTTCCCATCTTTATAACCCTGGTTAGGCCCCATTGCATTTTGCCAAACACCCCCCTGCTGAATCGCCCTAGAGCAGTGGTTCTCAATCTGGGGGTTGGGACCCCTTTGGGGGTCGAACAACCATTTCACAGGGGTTGCCGAAGACCCCGCACTCTCACTTTCACTTTGCCTCACTTTGCCTTCGGAGCAGAAACTACCGACGGTCCAAACGCAAAGTTCCACGCAGTATCAAGATCATTGAACAGAAGCAGGAAAGAAAGAGGGAGGGAGGGGTTTCTTTTTGGGGGGGAGGGAGCCTCCATTCTTGGCGTTCCAGCCTTTCCTCACCTCCGCCAGACCCGCCCCCTGCCCAAGCTCGCCGTTCCTTGCCCCCTCCCCGAGCAGCCCGTTCCCGGCACCGTTAAGCCCCAAGTCCTCTCCGCCCCTGCCTGCCGCCCCAAGCCCCCCCACCCCACTTTTTTCCCTGCTTGAGGCGGGGAGGGGATGGCTGCAGACATGGCGGCGGGGGGAAGCCGGAGTGTGCGCGTGGAGGGAGGACCATCGAGGGCGAGGAGAATTCGCTCTCGCGCAAGGGAGGCTGCCGAAGGACAGAGGGGAAAGGCTGGAATCAGCGACGGAGCGGCATGCGCAAGCCTCTGCTGCCCCCTTCCTGCCCGCCCCCCGCTCGCCCGCCCTTCTGCCATCTCCGGCTCCCCATCCTCAAAGCTGCAACCGGGGCAGCTCAGACGCCCCTGCCGGGGCCACCCCCCCGCCCGACGGCTCCAACCCTTGAGTCATTCCATTGGGGGGCCACGCAGGGCAGAGGCTGGGCTCATGCTCCCCCTCCCCGCCGCAGACCTGGGTCCCCGAGCCGCCCTGGGGCGGTCTGCACCCCTCTCTCCCCCCCACACCCCCGGCAACTCCCCTCTCCCCTGCCCTCTTCCCACGGCGTGGCGGGAGGGCCCCTGTGCTCGCCCCAGCTCCGCAGCCTCCCTCGCGCCCCGCCGCCCCGCCGCATCCCTCGCGCGCACCCTCGCACCGGATCCTTCGGTCCATCGCCCAGACTACTAATGAGACCAAGCACGTACCGGCAGCAGGGCCGGGGCAGGAGGAAGCCCAGACCTGCCGTCATGTACGGATCCCGCTCTCTCCCCCCCCACAAAACCATATAGTAACCATACAGGAACTCTGCTGTGTGCACACCGCTGCATATCTGTATGTGTACACGCACACGTGTGTGCATGTACACACAGGTGATGATGTAGGGATGATGGTGGTGACATGTGTGTCTATGGATACATACACAAATCATGCCGATACTACCCTCCCACATTGACAAAATATTGACAACCGTGCCTCCTCCCCCCAAAAAAAGAGAGGGGGGAGGAATTGGGCTGGGTGGGTGGCGGCAGCCTGCTTTTCTCTGTCTTGCACCCCTCCCCATTCTAAAAGGACAAACCGCAGCTCCCCTGTCTCAGCCTCACCCATTCAGCTGCCTCTAGTGCAGCCCACCCTTGGAAAGAGCCCCATTACAACAGCATTAATTATGTTCAATTTGTAACAATGAAAATACATCCTGCATATCAGATATTTACATTACGATTCATAACAGTAGCAAAATTACAGTTATGAAGTAGCTATGAAAATAATTTTATGTTTGGGGTTCCCAACAGGCTGTCATAATAAAAAGTGGGTCCCGGTGGAAAAAAGGTTGAGAACCACTGCCCTAGAGCAAACCCACTCGGAGTCACACACCAATTTGAGACTGTTGTCTTTTTAATGCTGAGCCATATGTTTTCGAAGACACAGCTGCCTTTGTTCAGAAGAGTCCAAAAATAGCCGGCTCTGCTTCTGCCGAACAGTGCACTAAATTATTTACATTTCAAAGCACATAAGTAGAAACAATGCCGGCATTTGCAGTCTGCCTCTCTGGCCAGAGATCTCTCCTCCCCAAACCCTCCTTCTGCAAATCTTATTTGGCCTCCACATTTCCATCTATTATTCTTTTTAGGCCATTATCCTATTTTTCTGAAGAGAAAAGTGTGTGTGTGTGTGTGTGTGTGTGTGTGTGTGTGTGTGTGTGTGTG
>JAJKFI010000044.1:3066374-3079431 GCA_029204185.1 Lerista edwardsae | reverse complement strand
GTGTGTGTGTGTGTGTGTGTGTGTGTGTGTGTGTGTGTGTGTGTGTGTGTGTTGCATGCAGGCTAACACCCCTGGTTTATTTGACATATTGCGGTGCCGCCTTGTGGTGGTGACTACAGATGTGCTTTAAAACAACACCTGATCAAGGTGTGAGATTTGAGGGAATTGTTCCCTGGCTGTTTCTTTATGGGAAACAGGAGAGGGTTCTTTGCTACAGCAATCTTCCTGGAAAATTTAGAATGGAAAGACCATTCATACTTGGGGAGGGGCACACACTCCTGCAAGACAAGGGGCTGGTATATTCTGCATGCAAGTGCGTGCATGCAACCTAAGTGGCATGTGGCTGAAGAAGCAGCAGTTGTGGTGGTAGTGGTGGTGGTGGGAGAATAGAGTCAGGGACAAATAGCAGCTGGGGGATTTTCCAGTGGAAAAATGGCTCTGGAATACAAGGTTAATCTCTCCATCCCTGCACTCCACAGCCTGACGTGGAATCAGGCGTGAAGTTAATGAGGCACTTCCAGGACTAAACACACCTCTCCAAAGCACAATTAGCTGCATGTATCCTCGGAGACTTTGCTAACTGCTTAGAAGCACCTTGTGGGGCTTAGGGCCTCTCCTTGAGAAACTGATATCAGGCAGCGCATGTAGTGAGAGAGAGTGCAAGCTGCTTGCCTCTAGGTATGCTCTACTTGTATGTGAAGCCCGTGTGACACAATGCCATGTGCCTTCAGGGCTTTCTATCACCGCCAAAGGAAAGCTAAGCCCAGGTAGCACGAGCCTGGAACTTCTCAGCCCTTGGGAAGTAGGAAACACGCAACCATTTGATTTTCAGATGCTGTCTATCCAGGCGCGCACAGAGGCTGGCGCTGAAACCGCGCGCCCCCCACGTCGCCCCGCCCCCGTGTGTCGCTCAGACACGCCTCCCTTACCCCAGAAACGCTCCATTTCCGAGCGTAAGGGACACGTGGGTGGGCGGGAGGGCCGAAAACCGCGTGGTCTTGCCCGGACCACGCACAATGGCGCCCTGCCGCTGCCCGGCGCCCCATGGCTCATGCCATCCTGGGCCATAGGTAAGATAAGTGCCTGTGTCTATCCAGTGCTATGATGGACAAGGCAGCTCTTTTATGCTGGTCTGACTATACAGGTGAACCTCCATATCTGCAGGGGTTCCATTCTTGACCCTCCCTGTGGACACCGTGAATCCCTCTTCACCCCTGCGCAATCTTTCTAGTAGCTGTTGCTGGTGGTCTGCCTTTTTTAAAGATTGTGAGCCCTTTGGGACAGGGAACCATTTAACTTTATTATTATTACTATTTGCCTGTAAACCGCTTTGTGAACTTCGCGTTGAAAAGCGGTATATAAGTACCTATTGATTGATTGATTGATTGATTGATCCATGGCAGGGACTGCTAGGAGTGGTAGGCCCCAATGTAGAGAATTCCTGTGAGGTCCCCACCCTTCTCGCAGGGCCCCCGCTCACCACAAAAAGCACTTGTGGTGCCGCACGTGGCACCTGGAATTGTGGGTGGTGACATCACTGCCACCTGCTTCCAGGAGGCCGATTTGGGCCGTTCTAAGGCAGGGTCAGGTGGGAGGGCCCAAGTTATAGCTGCTCTGCTTGCCCCACTGACCTGCAGCTCATAGAGATCCTGGCTGCAGCAGCAGGCGATCTGTTTGCTGTGCTGATGCAGGGCCCCCCAAAGTGCGGGGCCCAAGGACGAATGGAGACCTGAGTGCGCCCATGGCAGGGCGACGAAACCGCGCCCCCAGCACGTCGCCCCGCCTCCGTGTGTCGCCCAGCCATGCCTCCCTGCACCCGGAATAGCTCCATTTTGGAGCGGAACGGACGCAAGGGAGGGCGGGTGGGCCAGACAGCACGCGGGTTAGTCCACGGACTCCATGCAATGGCGCCCCGCCACCCTGCCGCTGCCGGCACCCATGGCTCGCGCCACCCCAGGCTACACCCTTCCTCCGCCTCTGGCGGGGCCCAATGTGATGACATTGATCACACTGGCTTAAGGCTGGCCCTGATCCGCAGATACAGGGAATGCCCTTTAAAAACGCCTGGCATGTTAAGAAAATACCTTAAAACAGCTTTTCCTACCATATGGCAGCAAAACAGCTTCATTTTCGGGGCTCCAGGCAGGCTTTTGAGCAAACAGGTGGAGAGTCTTCCCTTCACACAAAGTCGCCCCAGAACACACTGCAAAGCTGACACACCAGAATGTTTGGGGGTGATACACCAACATTCACCAGTGCCTGACAAGAACTGAGTCTGTTTTACTCATTTTTCATTGTGGTAATTATTTGATGCTTCTTTATATAAAACACAGCGCCATACGTGATTAGACTGTATTCTTTGTTTAAATAAATAAATATAAAGAATTGTTTCTCTTTTGTTTGGAGGGGGGTTGACACACCAGCAGAGTCAAGTTAAGCATTTTCCTAAGTTTTGACACACTGAGCCCAAAAGGTCCGCCATCACTGACCTAAACCATGGATACTGAGGCCACAGATACCAGGGCATGCCTCTACAGTGCTCAAACCCTCACAAATAGGCTTGCTCTTATCCACTGGTGTAGCTCATGGAAGTGTAGCCCAGTGTAGAGGACAAAATGATGCTCCAGAAATGATGTCACAACAGGAAGTGACATCACAGTTGTATTTTCATCTTCTTGACTTTTTTTGGCCATAACATTTTATAGAATACAGATATTCCAAAGCATCTTGTTTCATTGCAATCAACATTAAATTACCTTTCCAATATATTATTTGTACTTACCAAGGTTCTCATATTTTGCAACAAGCTGAGCTTGACATTAATGGCCACTGCTGTGAAAACCTTGATCAGTATGAATAATACCATCATGTTCTCTATCATTGGAAAGGTAATTAAATGCAAAACCCAGAGAAAATACAGCTCTGATGTCACTTCCTGTTGTGACATCACTTCTGGGGCAACATTTTGCCCTCTGCACTGGGCTACACTTGCATTAGCTACGCCCCTGGAACAAAGCTCAGTTTTCATTCTGTTACCTGAGATGGGATCTACAAATGAACCAGGGGAATGCTGGGCGGGACGTAGGCGGGACTTCTGCTTGAGTGGCAGCCCGTCTGTAGCGTTCCGTGGCTGCCCTGGCCTCAGGGGGGGCTCCTGCTCGCCGCGGAGGACAGGTGAGGGTCATGCGGGTGCCTGGGCGAGCAGCAGGGGGGCGCGCTAACCGGGGCAGCCCCCCCAAAGCCAGGACAGCTGCGGCATGCTGCGGACGGGCAGCCAATCATGCGGAAGCCCCGCGTAAGTCCCGCCCAGCATTCCCCTGGTTCATTTGTAGATCCCATCGCTGTCTGTTACTCTTGTTTCCCACCCACCCAGGCAACCTGCTGGTGCGAATCAGGTTGTAGTTCTCTCTGTCTTGAAAAATGGACGGTATTACGGAAACCAGCCAACCTGACTGACACAAACAAGGGCAGAACTATGTTACAGCTGTGTTAAAGAAGGCACGAAATGGGATCACAAACAATTCCACCTTAAAAACAATGAGGAGCACCTTAAGATTTTCCTTGGCAGTTTGCCGCAGCCACTGCTTCAGGCTGGGGTTTAATCAAAAGGAAATGTACTTTTTTGTGCAGGGTGGAGGATGGGCGGTTTAAATGGGTTCTTCTCTTGGTGTGGTGTTTTTTTTTTTTAACTTTTCAAGCCTATTTCGCTGTATTTTTTTTTGTCTTGCAACAAAATATGCCGAATTGATTTTGCAATTTTGCCTTCAGCCCTCCTTTATGTCTGTTTTGATTTATTTGCGTAGGTTTATAGCCTACACTTTCCGCAAGCACTGTGGGCGGGTGCTAGCACTTAGACAACGAGGCTGTAAATGATTGATTTCTAAACAGAGTTTGGACCTGTGAAAGAAATCCACAAACTGTATAGTTTGCACCTATCTTCCCCCCCCCACTCTCCATTTTAACATCCCACCTCTTTGGGTTTTTCTTTTTTTTTGCAAATTGAAACAAGCTCCAAAAATTTTCCCCACTGATTTTCATTTTTTTAAACATTGGTTCCTCTAAATTAATTTATGGAATTCAGTGCCATCAGGGCTGGCTCTAGGAGCAGAGGGGCCCAATGCAGAGCATTCTCGTGGGGTCCCCTACCCTCTCCATGGGGCCCCCACTCACCAGAAGAGTGCTTGGGATGCCACACACAAAGCAGGGTGCCTCGAGATGATACCACAACCAGCTGCTGCCAGGAGGCCCATTTTGGGCTGTTTGGAGGCAGGGTCGGGTGAGAGGGCTCAAGGCAAAACTGCTGTGCTTGCCCCACTGACTTACAGCCCATAGACTTGCCCTGCTGACGTACAGCCCAGCTGCAGCAGCAGGCAATATGCTCGCTGTGCTGGTGCGGGGCCAGTGATGTCATGCAGGGGGAACGCGGGGGAACTCAGTTCCACTAGTTAAAATTAGGGCTGACTCCGCCCACTTCACTCTCCCTCCCCCCCTCTCAATTCCTCTGCAAAGAGCTTTTCTTCTTGGTTGGCCGGTACTCAGAGGGTTAAAGGGAGCAACTCTGGATTCCTAGGGGGGCGAAGGCAGTGATGTCATTCAGGGGGAACGGACCAGAATGGGCGTTCCGGATCCTAACGGGCTCCGTGGCTGGTTCCGGGTTCCCGACAAGTGCCAATCAAAAGTGAGTTCCTGTTCCTAAATCATTTGAATGACACCACTGTGCGGGGGCCCCTAAAGTGCGGGGCCCAATGTGACGATATGGGTCACATTGGCTTAAGGCCGGCCCTGAGTGCCATGATGTCACTAGCTCACAGCCGGTTCTGATGGTGTCTCAGTGCCGGCACTGCAGCCGCAGCCCTGGTGCTGGGTGTCGCAAACGTGCCATAAGCAGTGGTGAAATTCAGCCAGTTCTCACCAGTTCTGCAGAACCGGTTGCTAATTTTAGGTTGGGCGAGGGAAGAATGGCAGCGGATGGCCCTGAAGGCCGCCCTGAAGGACATAGAACCGGTTGTTAATTTATTTGAATCCCACCACTGGCCATAAGGCATGTTTGCACCACCACGAGAGTATGTGGCACCAGCGGAGAGGCCCGAGCTGTCCCATTGATTCCACAGGGGGAGCCCCAGCTGCGGGCGGAGCGAGGTAAGTGCAGAGGAGCACAGAGGGAGGGAGAGGGAGAGGGAGGCAGTGGCATTCCTACCCGGGGGGAGCAAAACACTACCTGTTGCCAGAGCCTGAGATCCTGTGCAACGCAGCCTTTCCCCAGAAGCATTCGCTGCTTGGACGGCAAAGCTGAGAGCAGCCGCAGATGGCTCCAGAGGCACACGGGGGGAGCTGCATTACACAGGCGCTCAGGATCTGGCAACACTTAGCATTTTGCCCCCTACCCCCCCCATAGGAACGCCACCGTGCCAACATGGGGCTTCTCGCATCTGTGCCTGCAAAATAGCTTGAGACTCACGAAACCCCAGTGAGCAGGCTGGGGGCTTTCCTCGGGGTAAGGGGGCAAATGGGAAGGGAACCTCCAGTCGGCTCGGATCCAGCGCAGGATACAAGTGGTGGGCGTTGAGCACGGCCGCTCCTGCGCTGGATGGGATTGGGGCCCTGGATGCCTTTCAAAGGGAATTCCTAACGGATGATGGGAAGTGAGAGGGCTGTTGCCTTCACAAGCTGTTGATGGGGAGCTTCCTGGGGGCATCTGGCTGGAAAGCAGAAAGCTGGATGAGGCGGACTCCTGCTCTGATCTAGCAACACTTTATGTTTTAATACTGAGTGCAGGGCTGAACTCCATGCGTGTGCCCTCCCCCCCCCCCAGTAACCTGGCCCCAGCATGAGGGGGAAGGGTTAAGTGCTCCCTCCCACCCACCAACTCTCTGCCCCCCTCCCACCTCCACAGCGTCACGATGGAAGCGCAGGGCTGGGGGAAGCCTGTCTTTCCCTTCTAACAGCTTACGCACAAACCTGGAGCCGGTTTCCAAAACTTGATTTTCCTGCTCTCCTGATCAAACTACGAAATGAGGCTG
This sequence comes from Lerista edwardsae, assembly GCA_029204185.1. Taxonomy (NCBI): domain Eukaryota; kingdom Metazoa; phylum Chordata; class Lepidosauria; order Squamata; family Scincidae; genus Lerista; species Lerista edwardsae. Next base: position 3,073,411 of record JAJKFI010000044.1, on the reverse strand, counting down.
GTATTTTCCTCTTGAATATTCCTTTTAATCAGACCATTAGTATTCTCCCTGATTAACCAGCTACTTCTCAATTTAATTAAAATTTAGGCTATATTTCTTTTTATCAGGAGCCAAAGGTTCCAATTACATTTTATTCTCATTATGCCAGGGCTGACTCCTGTTAGCCAAGAATACCAGAGGTATTCCTTAACCCTTTCCTGAGGCTGGAAGAGAAGGGAGTGGATTGGTGCTTCTGCATTCCCCCCCCCACCCCGTCAAATCATCTTATGCGTTCTCATCCAGGATTCTCATACTCTTTTGCAGTACAGATGTGAATCATAATTTTTACATCCTGGGAGTCATAAAAAGCCATTAGCCTCTATCTATATAGATGTAAAAGGGACGTGGTGGCGCAGCGGGTTAAACCGCTGCTGCTGGGCTTTCCGACCGGAAGGTTGGGAGTTCATGACTGTGCGACGGAGTGAGCTCCCGTTGCTTGTCCCAGCTCCTGCCAACCTAGCAGTTTGAAAGCACCTAAATGCAAGTGGATAAATAGGGACCACTTTGGGGGGAAGGTAATGGTGTTCCGTGCGCTACGGCGTAGAGTCATGCTGGCCACATGACCACGGAAGTTTGTCCTCGGACAAAACGCCGGCTCTACAGGCTTTGAAACGGAGATGAGCACCGCCCCCTACAGTTGGCCACGACTAGACCATTCGGTTGTGGGGAAATCTTTACCTTTATTTGGATGTAAAACTCAGGGTGCAATCCTAACCTGGAGTTAGGCCAGCACAGTTAGGCCACCAAAGTTTGGCCAGCACAAGGGACACCAAACACCATGTTTGGACCACTCTCAGAGCCAGAGAGGCCAGCACACAGACGTGCGCCATACGCCCGGACTCTGACAGCATAATCCTATGTGCCCTGTAGCGTCAAGGCAATGTAGCATCTGACTGAGAGCACCGACGGCAAGCCTCCCTTGCATTGGCCGAAGCCAGCCAGAGGGAGGGAGGCTCCATGTCCCTCCGGACATTTGACCGGGGCGGGGGAGGGAGGTTGGGGCGGGATATGGGCGGGCTTGGGATTTGACCATAAGGCGGAATCCTAAGCCTGATTGGGAGGCTGCACAGCCCGGATTCAGGCCATGCGGTCTCCTCGGATCTGTGCCTGTTATTTAGCAGGTGCAGATTCAAGTAGCGCATTGGGGAGGCTGGAGCCTCCCTTACACTGACGGTATGAACGTGCCCTTGCCATGGGGAGGCTCCAGCGCTGGAGCCTCCCCGATACTGCGTTGGAGTTGGCACAGGTCAGCCGGCCTTGCCAATCCAGTGCAGTATGGGATTGCGCTCTGAGAGTGGTCCAAACGTGCTTTGCTCCGAGAGTGGTCCAAACGCCCTTGTGCCAGGCTGTTAAGTATACTGTTAAGTATCATAGGCAAACTTGGCTGGCTTTTTAAAATATATATACATATTTATTTTATGTGAATAACAAACCAAAAGCCTGAATATACATTACATAGATATAATTACCATAAATAGTTCCAAGAAAAAAAAGGGGGAGGGAAACTTTGCTGGCTTAACTGTGCCAGCCCAACTCCAAGTTAGAATTGCGCCCTCAGTCTCTAAGCGTCTCTCCCACTGCAGAAGGACCAAGGGCTAATTTGGAAGCGTCTTGCCCCACCAGGTGTGGTAGGAAGTGAGAGCAAAGCACACCCTCCTGGCCGTCCAGCCCTGCCTCAAAAACCACCAACAATCCGTAGAAGGCTTTCCACTTTGAACAGAGCGAAGTTGCACCCAAGCCAACACGAGTAGCCACAAATCAAGTCGATTCTTGACTTTTATTTGGGAAACTGACCATTGTTCACTTGAAGGCAGTGATGTCATGCAGGGGGTACGCGGGGGTACGCGAGTACCGGTTTCTAGGATTATGGCTGGCCCCGCCCATTCGCCCGCCCACTCGTCAACTCTGCCCCCTGCAACGTTTGAATTTCCTGCATGTTTGAGTTGCCTGCATGTTCTCAGAGCCAAGCAGGCAGGCAGGCAGCGAGTGGAGCCTTTCCTTTCCTTGCCACTGAAAAATGAGTTGCTCTGGGGTTTTAACATGATGCCAGGCCTCTTTAACATGTTCTGGGGGTGCTGTGGAATACTGTTGCAACTGTTGGGTCAGTTTAAACTCATCTGAGGCCTCAAAAAGGGCTTTTTTCATGTCACTTCCTGCCACGACATCACTTCCGGCTTATGACGTCACTTCCGGTGGGCGGGTCCCGACACGTGCCAATCAAAAGTGAGTACCTGTTCTTAAATCATTTAGATGACACCACTGCTTGAAGGGTTGCTTGTCTGTGCTGAGTTATGCACTTGAGGCCTGAGGTTGGGATTGCTAATGCCTCCTGGTACCCTAGGTGGCATGACAAATGCTGCCCCCTGTTGGACAATTTAAGAGCAATGGCCAATCTCTGATTACATCACTGTTAAGTATCATATTTCTTGTAACACCACCACAGCCTCTGCGGGCCTCAGAATGCCTTATAAGGCAAGAAGGCATTTCAATTTCTAAAGACATTTTGACAGTTTTGTTTTGTTTTTTGCAAAAACTGGAAGTTATATTTTGTGACCTAAATGGGCCAGCAGAAGCTGCAGTCAGTAGCATGTGGCCGCTGCACACCTCAGAACACCTTCTAGACTAGAGCTCAGCTGTAATTGGCTTCAGGGGGTGGGGGTCCCAAATTGCACGGGTTCGAATATCTGTAGAATTTGTTATTCACAGGGGTTTCTGAAACAGGTCCCCCAGAGTGTGTGGGTGCAATCCTAACCTGGAGTTAGGCCAGCACGGGTGTTTTGGCCCACGAGTGTTGCAAATGCACCGTAAAGCACATTTGGACCACTATCAGAGTCTGGGAGGATGGTGCACATCTCCCTCCCAGCCTCCCTGTCTCCGAGAGTGGTGCAAACGCAACACTTCTAGGCCAGCACAAGGGACTAGACCAGCACCAGCACCAGCCACTAGAAAAGACACAGCACAGGGGTGTGTGGGGACAACTACTCTCCCCTTGCTAAATATAAAAGGAACACCACTTGAAAAAGTGCCTCTTGCCCAGTTAGCAATTAGCAAATACAAGTGTGCCCCAGTATCCACGGTTTCAGTTATCCATGGATACCATGTATACTGGACTGCCTATTGAAAATATTGTTGTTGTTCAGTCGCTAAGTCATGTCCGACTCTTCGCGACCCCATGGACCACAGCACGCCAGGCCTCCCTGTCCTCCACTAGCTTCCGGGGTTCACCCAATGTCATGCTCACTGCTTCAGTGACACTATCTAACCATCTCATCCTCTGCCGCCCCCTTCTCCTTTTGCCTTCAATCTTTTCCAGCATGAGGGTCTTTTCTAAAGAGTCCTCTCTTCTCATGAGGTGGCCAAAGTACTTGAGCTTCAGCTTCAGGATTTGTCCTTCCAGGGAGCAATCAGGCTTGACTTCCTGTAGGATTGACCGATTTGATCTCCTTGCAGTCCAGGGGCCTCTCAAGAGTCTTCTCCAACATCATAATTCAAAAGCATCTATTCTTCGGTGCTCTGCCTTTCTTATGGTCCAGCTCTCACAGCCATACATTGCTACTGGGAAAACCATAGCTTTGACTATGCGAACCTTTGTTGGCAGGGTGATGTCTCAGCTTTTGATTAAGTAGTCTAGGTTCGCCATAGCTTTCCTCCCAAGAAGCAAACGTTCATGGCTGCAGTCACCATCTGTGGTGATCTTGGAGCCCAGGAAAATAAAGTCTGTCATGGCTTCCATTTCTTCCCCTTCTATTTGCCAGGAAGTGATGGGAGTGGTTGCCATGATCTTAGTTTTTATTAATGTTGAGCATCAAGCCAATTTTGGCACTTTCCTCTTTCACCCTCATCAGAAGGTTCTTTAGGTTAAACAAATCTCTTTTTTTTACCTTGTTGCAGCAAAATCACTGACGTTCCCCTATCTTCAGTAGGGGATCTCCAGTATCCACAGGTATTCACGGGACAGTTTGGAACGGAACCCCAGCAGATACCGGGGCATGCTTGTATATAACTTTGTAACTTCAGCCATGGCCTGCCACTGGAAGCATTGCCCTCTCACTTTACTTGCCTGGCCACTTGGTTACTGCCTTCTGTCCACAGTAATGGCCAAGTACTGATAATCTGGACTTTCCTCTCCCCAAAATACTTTTCAGAATTAAAGGCCCTCTCCTGCAACAGCAGTTAAGTAAAAGGAGACGGCCTTTAATTCTTTGTCCTGCCACCATACTGAACTGGACTAGGCTTCATAGTGGCTGAGACAGAAGAATGCTTTTGGGGGCTCTAGTGGGCGCACACTGTCAACCAGAGACAATGGTCCCCTTGGAAGCTTTCTGCCTCATGAGCAGGGATGATTTTTTTCAGTGATCGCTAAATCATGATAATTTCTACTGAAAACACAACATAAAATGAAATGTAGGTCAAAATGCGAAAAAAACACTGCTTTTGCTTATTTTGACAGAGTTTGACACAAATTTAGATTAATTTCACAAAAATAACGCCACTTTTGTTTCTTTTTGGCACAGTTTGGAGGAATCCACAAATAGTTTTCAGTGAGGGATCAGGAGGTGGAGTGGCAGAAACAGGAGTAGAGGAAGCTTGCTTAAATTGCATGAACACGGATGTTCATAGGCCACAGTGCACACTGGGGCGACTTTAATGGACTGTGGAAGGTAGTTAGTAGCAGTTTCTTGATGCTCCAAGCAGCAATCAGAGTGCAGCTTGGGAATTCTTGAGCAGGTTATTTCGGGCTGGTATGTGTGTGTGTGTGTGTTGGTTAATTCTTGCCTTTGTAGGGTCATTCACCCTTATTGATTGCGCTGTTTGTACAATTTGCAATAAAAACAGGGATAAAAACACATAGCACAGCAATTTGCTGTTTTGATCAAGGCATTTTGGAAAAATATCACCACCCCACCCCCACCCCACCCCTGCTCACGAGGAAACTATCCAGATTGCAACTTGTGGGCAAAAGGTTCTGCGTCCCTCCTGATCAGGCTGGCAGGATCTGGCTGTTCTTTTTGATAGAAAACTTGAGCCTGTCAACACTAAAGATGGGCCCAGCATAGCCCCTCGTCTAGCTCTTTGAGGCTGGGCCAGGGCGCTGCAGGAGGAAGGCTATTAAGCCAGCCAGCAAGAATGCCGCAAATTCATTCCTGCCATATAAATTAAGCAACTAGCCTGACCTGTGACAGTTTCGCTGAGAAACTGGATGGGACGTGACAAATACACCTTTCAACATACCTTGGCTTTCTGCCGAGGGAGAAAGGGAAACAGGGAGACCGATGGCTTTGGGTTACATTATGAAAAACAAGGGCTGCTTAAAACAGAAAACCTTGCTGTCGAGAAGCCCTTCGGGGCCCATTCCGTCTGTCAACAAGCGGCGCACGCATTTACCAGCCGTAAACAGTGGTCCGAGACACCTGGGTGCGCTCCAGTGCACCGCGCATATCCTTGCAGGGAATTCCCTCCAACGGACAGGCCCTTTTAAAAGAAGCCATAATTCTTCATTCCGAGGGTGTATGTGCTCTCCGCCGCCTTGAGGCTGAGACGGTGTGTGTTCAATGCGCTCCGTTTTCAGCACTTGTGCCTGTAGGTGACTCGCCAGCCTTTGAGGCTTCAAGTAGCTTAAAAAAGCAGATGGTGAAAATGGAAAATGGTCCCGTGTAAAATCTCAGGGGGAACCTCATCAGTGGCAAATGTGTGACTTAAGCTTCTTTGATACTGGAACACATGAAGCTGCCCAATTGTGTAGCTACGGAGGTGGGTGGGGGTGGGAACAGCACAGTAACTATTGCAGGCACCACAATGTGCTGTGTAAGCACCCCCTCCTGCGTTGTGTAAGCACCCCCTCCTGCTTGCTTACGGAGCCATTCTGGGCAGCGATGCCATTGCTGCCCTGAATTGCTCCGGTGGTAAGCAGGAGGGGCTGCTTACACAACGCATTGTGGCACCTGCAATACTTATTGTACCATCCCCCCAATAGCCATGCACTGAATCTGCCTTTTACCAGGCCTCCTCCCTGATCCACCTCTCTGCATTGGTCTTGCCCAGGCTGACGGGAGCTGCTCTCCAGCGTCTCTCGGGCGGAAAGCGGTCTCTATCACCTCCTGCAGCCTCATCCATTAACCAGAGAGGCCCGAGACCCAGCCTGGTATTTTCTGTACGCAAAGCAGGTGCTCGACCACCAGGAGCGACTGCTGGTTAAACGCGAGGAGCTGTCAGCCGACATCCCAGCTGGAAAGCCGCGAAGAAAGGCACCTGAAATTACATTTTGGGGCTGCTCGTCGTCGGTGAACACAGGCATTCCCTTGCGCTTGATTGCCTGGCCCCAGAGAGGAAAGCCAGATCTCCAAGTCAGACGCTTCCAGGCCGTCGTTTCTTCCTGGGAATGGAAATCGTTTTCAGCTGCTCGGCCGCAGCACCGTTCCCTTTTCAGGGAGGCAGGCGAGGCTGGCTGGCTTGTTACGTTACTCGAACATGAAGGACGAGAGGCTGGCTGAAGCGGAGGGGAGGAATTCCTGGCTCAGCATTTTCCTCTCCCTCCCCTCGCCTTCATCACACAACCCGGCTTCTCCTCCTCGTCCCCCCCTCCCCATCCTTTGCAGCGGAGGCCAGCCGGCTGCCTGGCAACCGTGCCACAGGCGATGTCACAGGAACTCAGAAGGCTGCGCAAAGGGAATCAACAACAGCGCCTGGCTTTGTCGGGAGCCGCAGCTCGGGGAGGCCGGAGGGCCGACCAGCATCTGCCAGAGACATGCTCAGAAACCAGGTTAATCCAAAGGCAACATTGGGGTCACTGTGCATAAAGGCCTTGCAAGCCCTGATCCTTCTGTTATGGGTACATGCCTCAAAGAGGCCCTTTGATTCAACGGGAAAGGTTTCTGCACTGCACTTCCACACTGATCCTGGGGTGGTTTACAAAAAGGCATAATAACTATGCCTTTGAAATAATAATAATAATAATAATAATAATAATAATAATAATAATAATAATAATAATAATAATA